>JBAIZL010000004.1:245264772-245347272 GCA_036971475.1 Prosapia bicincta | reverse complement strand
CTTGTAGCTAGTATTGCTAATATAAAGTAAATCTGTTTAATATTGTCAGTGTATAGTTTTATTTTAATGGTGTTTTTAATATTCTATTGTACTTTTGTTATATACTCCTGAAGAGGACATTATTTGATGTCGAAACTACGGGCAATGAATATGCAATAAAATTTGTCTGTGATGTGTGACTGAAACCTTTCTAATAATCATTGTATTAGACGTTAAAATATTCTACAAAAAGAATGTTTATGCTTTTAGCTTTTTCAATGTGTTTAATTGTTCTTTAATAGTAATTAGAAATGAGTTTCTCAGTAATGAAGTATTAGTCTCAGCACTAGTTCAAATTCAAACGACCTTGGCTTATCGGCGTGACGTAATAAAAAAGTATTTAATGCCCACACGGAACAATAGCATTGGCTATGAATCACCGAAATGATTGTTTGTAGTCAATATCGGGAATTATAAAAAATAAAGCTGTGCCATAACAATAAGTCTTTAAATCGTCATTTTGCTTCATTTTGTCTGGACGCCAATCGCTTGTCTATGAATAGAACACATTTTAACGTATTGCTGGAGTTTTCATAACAGTATTTTTCCAAATTATCGGTTTTTATTCTAAAAAGTTGCCGGCGTCATCTCTTCACATTCTAACCTAACTTTATGGTATCTATATTGTAATGTGTAATATGTTGCATGCGTATTGTAAACACTGGGACATGCAAAGTATTTCAAGCTCGTCCAATTCAGTTTTGCTTTTCTCTTCATCCACCTCCCTCGTTCTTTTTTATCTACGTCCTCTATATCTTTCTCTTCAATTCCCCTTCCATTTCCTTTTCTCTTATTTCTTTCCCTCCTCTCCTATCACAAATATTCTATTCCCTCTTATTCCATTGACAATTGCACATTTTCTGCTCCCCTCACCTTCTTTCTTTTCGATTCAACCTCATTGATATACTTATTTTATCAGATTACTTTAATGGAATATAAAGAGTTTTCGTTTATCATTAAAAATCCTGACTGTAGTAGAACCATAGAATGTAAAAGAAAACAATGCTTTCATAAATGCCAGGTGGGTACTTATTTTCCAGTGGATCCCTTCCCATGTAAACATCACTGGCAATGAAAAGGCTGATCAACTTGCCAAGCAGGGAACAAGCCTCCCTCAGCCCAAGTATCTGAGTTTACTACATTCCTCTAGGTCCTAATAAAGACATCCACCAAAAAATGGAATCACGGTCGATTGAGGGAAATCTCAGCAGGAAAACTATGGGCAAGTCTTGTAACGGGGAGACCAATTGCCCATAACTTGCCCCCGAGCTGTTAGCATTGTAGCTATGAAATTGAAGACAGGTCATGATTACCTTGCTGCGCACCCCCACCGCACTCATGTGCTACCGACCCCGGAGTGTCTGCTGTGTGTTGGTGAACCTATGGATGCTGAACACCTTAACGATTGCACAGCCCTGGACCGGGCCCAGGATTACTACAGAGAAGGATCTTCAGGGTGGTCCATCTCTACTGGTCAGCGCAGTATGAAGGTGTATTAATCATTTATTTACTAAGAAAAACAAATAATAATGTAAATAAACTGCTTTAAAATGCTCAATTTTATTTACGTATCACATCACAGTGGCCAGACATCAACGAAATAAATTGTAGGAATTGTTTAATAACTATTTTAATTAAGGTTATAATTTTTATTCGTGCGTACATTTATGTCTGTCCAATGACAAGTCCAACCTTATCGCTATAAATCCACCGTCTTCGCTTTTTGCATTGTTTCTTCGTGTCTTCCATTCATTATTAATGACTGTTTCTGTGTGGCACACCTAAGAAAATGGGTTCGGTACTCCTGTCAATCAGAACAACACGTATAAATAAAATATGCATAAGTAATATATCAATAAACTGTCACTATAATTAGAAGAGTAGCTAGGCCTTGCTTCTACTTTGCTCTTGTAGAGAGTAAGTCATCGACGATGCTCTCTTAGCTATTTCCCTCTTCCTCTAGTACCAGAGGATTATTTTTCATTTCCTATATTTTCACTACTTCTCCTTCCTTATTCTTTTTCTTACCCTTTGGTGTAAATGATGAGGATATATATATATATATATATATATATATATATATATATATACACTATAATAGCTATTACATTAGTCTAATAGTTAGTAGCGATATCTCTAATGGCGCTGTTACATAGCGAGTAAATGATATCTCACATTCCTTTCCAGCCAATATTTTCTACCTTATCTTAACCCTATCCGTATTCATAATCCCAACTTATTATTCAAAAGGGACCAATATTTGATTTGTTAATATTAAATATTAACAATTCTCTGTAAACAGCTGAAACGCTATATTTTAGTAGTGAAACACTAACTAATATGAATAATAGTGTCTGCATTTTACTTCCTGTTGGCACAGAACCTATCCATGTATAATACACTCACCTGCCATTTTCTACCATTACAAGTCGTCAGGTTTAGCCTGACCGGAGAGCTTGAGATGCGGAGAAGCATTTGTTGTTTGCGGTAAAAGTTCTCGCTGAGGCAGTTTATTGTTAACGTTCGTACAGTGGTACGAGGTATTAAATAGTATGGTTTACAACGCTGGACCCGCGGTAGCAGTTCTATCTCACTTATCCTTCTGCGCATTCCACCGGTCAGGCTTAAGCAGACGACCTGTTTGTCATATTCTTTCTCGGTTGATTTTTCCTTATTATTTATTAGAGCAGAACACCTAAATAGGCTTTGAAATGGCCTTAAATATTAAGAAATTATGACTAAATAGTTCTAAACCACGATAGACAGTAGGTTCATCCTCTGAGGTTGTACTGTTATGATCCCTTATATGTTCTGTCAAGAGATTTTGCCACTGTTAAGAAGGTACTTTGGTCCGCCCATAGATCTTTTATTAGATATTTTATTTCCCTTCCTTAATTCTACCTATATTAAAAAAAATCATTTCCTGTCCTTTGCAGGCGGTAATAATAATACTGACTGATCGTCTAAAAGAAACACTTCCGTATAATGCTGTTTAGGTTCCTTTAATCAACGTATCGATGTGTGTTGCCATGGTAGCTATAAGTTCTCCAATTCTCTTACGAATTAAACTAAAGTCGTCTAGTGGTAAAATCACGAATGCAAGACGGAAACATCTTCGCTTTATTAAATCTGTTTGGCTTCCGATTGGCGGTTTGGAACGATTTGTCTACAAATACACCCTCTGTCTTGTAAATAAAGGGTGGATTGAAGTCTGGCATCACCCCCTGGCAATACTGGTTGTACAAACACATGTCTGGACGACGTGATTTAACCTGTTGAAAGCGAGGGGATATCTGTGCGAGCAATGGCTGTTACTAAAGCAGGAGATAGTCGCGTTCTGGGCCTTATTTACTTCCAACAGACACGTTCACTAGCTTGTCATTGGATGTGATAAAACGTGAACGTGAGGGTTTGGTTATTGTACATACTTCTAGTAGTGCAGACGACCGCTTGACGAAGTGTTCCATGTCAGATGTCACGATTACTTTCCAGCTTATCTGCAAGCCTGTGAAAGAACATGGCTAATTGTAAAAATCGGAATAAAATCACTGACATTTATGGTCCACTTTCCACTTCTGCTTCCCCGATAGTAAATATGTTTACTATTAGTAAATATAGTAATAAAATTTCCTGCTTTTGGTTATTCAGATCTACGTCCGCGTTAGTGAATGTCTGCACTAACGTCCTCATTACTTTATTGGGTGTAACGTTTATTTCACAATAGACATGTTTACAGATCGCGTTAAGAGTAAAAAAAATCTTATAAAACTCTCATCGTATTTGTGAAAGAAGAGAACGAGGCTCAATCTCCGTTGAGGTCACAGGGATGTGTATACTCTCTACTCATCTATTTGAAATCTATGTTTCCTCTATATACTCCACCAGGCTGTGTATAGTTCCTACTTTTACAACCCTTTTCTATCCTTCAGTTATATCTAGAAAATATTCTACTTTTAATGGTAGATCCAATTAGTATGAATATTTAGATTCCGTTGTGTTCCTTTGGCATAGTGGATAACGGTAACGTCATTTAGAAATGTATAAATTATTTAAGTGAGACTTAGATGTTAGCTTCCATTCTGTACTAACACTATGCCGGTTCGATGTACCCTGCAATTACTTTATTAATCTTGTATCTTAGTAACTTATGTAATAAGGGATTGAATAAGAACAATATTTTAAAACTAATTTTCTCTGTATCAAGTTCTATTATTATCGAAGGCAAAAACAACCATACTGCTTAATCGCCTTAAAATTACAAAAAAACATCCATTTAGTGCTGCTTTTATTTGGTTGTGACCTAATTTTAACTTGTATTGCTTTTCTAACTAAAATTTAATATTATTTTATAATTCCGTTTCGGATTTTATTTGTGACAATGCAGAATTATTTTCCACCGAATCTCTCTGTAATTAAGAACCTTGTGTTCCTAATTTGTTAATGTGTTTACCGCAGGATGTCTGCCCATTGTACATCGTGAGAGATTATTCATTGTCTTTAGTTACACGTGGTAAGGTAATTGATGTATCTTTGCATGATTAGGAGGGCGCGAGGTGCATGCGTCAGACCGTTGCGTTACTAGGTCACTGGGGTTTCCTGTCTGTTGGTCACGTGGCCCTAATTACACACCGCATTATGCAACATCTGTTAATGTAACTGTAAGATTGTTGTGTACGTTTTCATGTTTTGTTAAGGTACCATTTGGGTGTCGGGAACGGAGGCTGTGTTGTAGAGCCTTACAGGGCAACAGCTGGCGATTGCTTAATGAAGATTGACGCTCTTTGTGTCGCTAGCAATTCACTCGAGGAACTTTTTTCATAGTATATTTATTGTGAAACTGTAGCTTTTACGCAATTAGAAACTGAATCAATAAATAATTTTTATAATCATAGAATATACAGTATAGGTAATTATCCGCTATGTAGAGGTCTTTGATTTTGTAAGATAAAGTTATACCTAATGTTGCAGAAAATCTTCAGAAACACGTCAAAAATCGTTAAAATAATCCAGACCCCCCAAAACAACTAAATTTTAAAAAAATCGCGCATACAACCAAACGTATAGATTATATTTTAAAAAATCAAAGCACTACATTGCAATATAACTACAAAGTATCTAGTTATGATAATTTTTGTTTTAAAAAAAATAAATATAATTGAGGCGCGTGGTAAACAGTTCAAGCGTTAAGCGAAACACTGTCTCCTTATCCTTGCGTCGATGCATGTGGTACCAAAATGGAGTCCATTTATTTGAATGTATTATATCGTATTGCTATATTTTATGAAACAAAGTTTTGTAAAGTGAGGTTATATTTTTTCTTTTTCAATTCTCAGTTTTTGGGAAGGCTCACTTAATTTAATTATTACTTTTCTCGAGTTACAGTAGAGACTTTTAAATCGCCATATTTAATTTTTTGCGTAATCGATGACAAGCCGATAATCTCTATAATATTATTGGACAAATTAATCTCATATTATTGTATGTCTGCCAATGTGTAGATTATGTTTTCAATAAGCTGGATTTTGTTTCACGTCATAATTCTTTCATTTACAACGTCTACATTGGCTTTTCGGAACACATGCGATAAGACTGTGCATCAAATTTCTGTTGCCAAATTATGTTTTAGTAAATGAAGGTTTACTTTTTTCTTTTGTAATATGTTTTTATAGTATTGTCTTGTTGTACATTTAAGCATTTTGAATTAAACCCCAGATAAATTAATTATTACACTTTCCCCTCTTTTTTATTTTTGTTTTGTTTTTAACTTGGGCATTAACAGTTATACTTTTTTACATTTAATCCTATCTCTCTTTCACTCTTTCGCTAACGCTTTTGTTTCACATTACTCTGTACAAAAGGCTCCTTCTTAAGAAACAAATTGTTATCCTGGTCGCATGCTAATTGAACCAACATGTTAACTAGTCTGAAGTGGATTGCAGTTCGTAGCAAGTGCCCGCCATAAATCTGCAAGTGTTAGGGACAAGCTAACATATGGTGAGAACATGTCTAACGCATTAGTTTCACGAGTAAAATGTTTGATATTTGCGTAAGCAAGGGCAAGTATTTGCTTTAAGATGTCGGTGTTACGGAATCAACGTGAGTGAAGGTCGGAAAAGGTCAGTAGTATTTAATCACCCAATCAAATTCAAATACATGTTTTTTAACCTATAATGGGTGACAATTGATGTTGATACAGTTTTCAAATATTTATTCAATAATTAAAATATAAAATTTGAAGGGTCCAGCCGGATTCGAACTGAGAATCTTCATGTTCGAAATCTATCGGGTCTTGGCACTGCGCCTACTTTCCAATTCCTAAAAATATTTTCCAATGATGCAATAAATTTTTTCCCTCCATCTGGTTAACGTCGAAACCTCCATTGTACAACCTTAAACTGTTGTCATGGTTATCACACAATATCATAAATAGTGTTCTGGGGTAAATAAAAATTTTCTTTGTAAAACTCAGTAAGAATTTACTTATTTTTTATATTTTTTGTTTACTCCGATAAAAACAGAGTCTACTTCGCATAAACGTCCCTGAGCACGTAACCGTAATCGATCCAGAGATGTCTCGTTACTCCGGGGGCAAGTTCCAGTTAGACCGGAGGGGGGTGTTGTAATTAAGGTAATTATTACAAGACTTTATTAAAAAGTAGTGGTCACTGGATTAAAATACAACTCCATTACACAATAGTGACAATGCGGCATGTTAAGAAAGCCTGCTTGAAAAATAAATTCATTTCGTTTTGTTACAAAAATTAAGTGGCGGTGTGTGTTGTGGTCTCTGACTTATGACAATGTCTTATCTGAACTCATAACGTGATTTCGTGTTGTGCATTACGGTGATATATTAAGAAGCATTTTAGATAGAAATACATTTAAGAAAATCTACGAGCTAAGGAATGTTTTGTCACCTGTTAATTCCTTCGTTTAAGGGTACAATTGGTTACTATCTCTATATCCCACACCAGGAAGTTTTATGTCCTTACTCCTATTTGTATGCACAATCCTTCCTTATTAGTCGTAACGATGAAATTGACAGATGTGCTAAAACCGCTCCTCTAGGGGACTTAGCTGGTAGACATCTTTATGTAATACGGATGAAAAATACGCCTCTAAGCAATGCGCCTGAGTAACCCAGGGAACAGAAATAAAACTCTGAGCACCACCGCAATGGTATTTAAAAGCAATCGTTTTTATGGTAGTTCAATCACTAGCTCCTAGGGTCGTTTCTTTCGATGGATCATCCAATCAGTACTAACTCCTACGGCGTACAATTTGGCAATATTTACTGATGTGGACTAGCAATCTATTGTAGCGAACCTAAGGTGTAGTGATTGAACTAGCGGCAAAATGATTCCCTTTTAGTACTATTTTGCCTTTTAAATTTTCGGTTAAATTGAACATGCTGTTGCTTTTTCAAGAGCACGTACTACGATACGGGTGATTTAAAAAAAAAAAAAATCATCATTTCATTATTTTATGATTTCTGAATAAAACTTGGATTTTATTTAAGCATTGTGTTAGAGTTTTTTAGAATTCATTAACATATATGAATTATGTATGTTAATTCAAGGATATTCAAACAATAGGTAATTATTTAGTCCAGGTAAAAAACAAAAAGCTTAACATGTTCTGCCATGAATTCACTGTCACTAGTACTCGACATCGCCGCGAGGTAAAGTGAAACAAGTTGAGTTATTTATATAAAGTTAAGTTATTATGAAACTCTTCTGGTCTGAGATGAAGTACAATATTTTCTCGCGTGGGCAAGGTCGCCTCGTGAAGTACTTTCTTATCACATACGCAACAATGTTTACCGTAATTGAAAGTGAAAACGGGATTTCTAATAAAGGCAATATTGTGTCATTTTGGTCTCCGAAAAATACATTACAAAATATTAATTTCGCTTTCTATTCTGTAAACAATATGAATGCGTTGACAACGCTGGAAACATGTTTACTAACAAATTTAACGTTTCCTGTTTTAAATGGATTGCTGCTTTAATGCTTAGTGCGCCTGTGTTTTAGTACATATTTGTAAACAGTAATTTTAGTATTACAAAATGTTCTGTTTCTTTTAGGTAAGCTGGGCTGAACGCTGTTTTATGTCAACTATAAACTATAGCCTACTGGGTAAGTCCCACATCTTCTGTCACCTATATCTTTTCCAAACTCGGAGTAGCTTCATAAGATTAAATTATCCTTTCACATCGACGCTCGCACACACACACACACACACACATACACACAGGGTCTGCCCAGTGATACAGAAGTGACGATGGTTTAAATCTTCTCTTTTAAAATGCCGGGCTCAAAAATGGTACCAAGTAACACATGGTTTACTGTTTTATTGTTTACTTTAGCATTTTGTAATAAGTTTTAAATTAGGTTTTATCAAGTTACACCAAAGTAAACCTTGGGTTGTTGGTATCATTTTTCTTGTAATTATGAGTAGAATCTACATTTATTAATCATTTTCAGTTAAAATAAATTGGCTAATGGAGCGGAAATACGGCCTTTCCTGTGACCGCTTTAATCCTCTATGCTTGTACAACTTAGGGGTACAATGACTCATGGAATTTGGTGGGTTTCTCGGTCAACTAACTCAAATGCAATTCCTTGATTTGTAATGTTAAAAACCAAATCATTCTAGTAACATATAAGTGGCTCTACATAGTCATTCAAGATTAACCGTGAGCATCTCAAAAGTACGAGAGTCGGTAAGCTTAGTTACAATTCATTATGTTACTTTCGAATTCGAGGCGTATCATGTCGGCAATGAAATGTATGCAAAATTTGCATCATTCCAGAGCTGATCATCTACTATGCTCAGTTGGGCACACGCCATTATAACGGCTTTTGTGAATTCCAAATCGGTTGTCAAAACTGTTACATTATGCCAGGTAGCTCGCTGACGGAGACTTGAGTCCTCACTCGCTAACCTGCCGGATGGTTTTCCACGAGTCACTTGCTAGATTTTGGACTACAAAACTAAAATGTTTTAAACTATTAGTTTTGGTAATATTTACGGACATTTTTTTTATATGTCCTGGAAATAGAGGCCAAACGATGTAATGATGTCGGTATTATATGACTTATCTTAATGAGCAGGAATCAGGAAGGATTGACTGATGCGAACCTGGGGATCTGAGTCAGGACACCTGTATGTCCATCTTGGTGAGTCAGGTTTGTTAGGTTCGGGCCGATTGTGATTCGTTTAGTGAGAAGCCGGGATTAAAAACTTTGGGTTTAAGTGAAACATCGTCATACCTTCAGACAAGAGAGCTTATACTGGAAAGTTGTTTTGCTCTACAATTAGTCCTGTCTTATATTGTCTCTTTTTTATGCATCGGGTTAGCGTATTACTATACTTTACCTCGATTATATTTGACGGCTTTTTGTTTCTTATGTATTTGTTTATATTAGGTTTGCTCTTGTTTGTGGTGCCTAGATTTATATATGTTTTCCCTTTCTTTCAGTTTCTCGTTTTAGTATTTTTATATCGGAGTGTTTAGACCTTTTGTCTTGATTAATATCGGCTCTTTAGTGCCCGATTATGGTGTTGCTTGCGATGTTCTTACTGTTAGTAGTATCTTCGTTTGGCATTCCACAATGTTAATAGAAAAAATATATTTAAACATTAAACAATAATTAATAAATACGAGGGTGCATGGTTGAGCGGTCAAACACTTGTCCACGAAACTCAGTACTAGGTTCGAATCCAAGTTATACCAAAGAATTTCCTTGTTCGTTTTCAACTACTGGTCGACTGGGAAAATGAATACCTAATAATAATGAGAAATAAAGGGATACCTAAGTACAAGTATGAAGGATAACAGGGGCGGTTATGCTCGGTGCTGGGAGAAATACCTTTATTAAATGCCCAAAGTAAAGCAGCTCCAGCTAGTCATTCCTACACACCATGCCGCACATAGCATATTATTATTATTATTATTATTATTATTACTATCAGTAACAGAAAAAAGAAAGCATTTCTGTTCTAGACATGGAGAGTCTGGTTGATGTAGTGGAACCTGTAATTTGTTGCTCTAGCTAAAAAATAGGCAAGTTAATCGAGAACAGGTTTATTTGAGATTCATTTAAGAAAACGAATCTTTTTTATGATCTAAAAGAGTTATAACTATTAAATTAAAAATGAGTCGAAGAACTGAAAGAAATATTGTTTGTTTTTGTTGTTAAATTAGGGGGCGAAGAAGTAGAAAAAGAACGACTAGTCCTGTCATTAAATAATAGGTCGCACATAGCGTAAACAAGTCATTATTATTAATATTATCAATAACAACAAAAAGATAGCATTTCTGTTCTAGAGATGGACAGGCTGGTTGATGTAGTGGAACCTGTAATTTGTTGCTCTAGCTAAAAAATAGGCAAGTTAATCGAGAACAGATTATTTCAGATTCATTAAAAAAAACGAAGAATCTTTTTTATGATCTAAAAGAGTTATAACTGCTGAATCTAGTTTATCAAGTGAATCAAAAAATGAAATTGGCCAAAATAAATTGATTCACGAATCTTTGATTTTTCGATCAATTTGATTCTAAAAATGAATCGAAGAACTGAAAGAAATATTGTTTTTTTGTTGTTAAATTAGGGGGCGAAGAAGTAGCAAAAGAATCGACTCGTTCTCACTAAATAATAGTTTTCCCCATTTCTAGTTTTAGCCATATTCAGGTCGGTTCCTGTTACAACCCTTTTATTATAATACACGCATGGCCATGAAAATATATATTTTTCCTTCCGAGTTGTGTTTGCTAGTTTCCCACTAGCTTATATAGTGCTGATTATATTCACTGTATTGTAATCGTCATCTATATAAAAAACCTTTTTTGAAATTAATTTTCTTTAATCTAAATTTTAGACTAGATTTTTCTCGTTTGGCTTATACGTCATGCGATGTTTCAGAACCTATGGAGAAATATCGGTAAAAAAAGAAAAATTCATTACAACGTGATTGAATGACTAAACATATATTTTAATATTTGTACAAGATTGAAAATTTGTACTAGATATATAACAGGAGAGTGTGAGCTAATAGAAGGAATTTTAAAAAAAGTACAAAGTATAAGTTAAAATGGTTATTATTGTTATTTATTACGCTCGTATAAAGTTAAATACGTTTTGGTTATAAACAGCTCTTAGTGATACGAATATGTCACGCCTCTTGAGTTGATATTTATTACACTGTTAATCCACATCATCGTGGAGATTATTCTGCTTTTGGAGCCCGAAAACGCAGACATCCGATAGTGTAGCAATCCAGACATACATTATAGTTGGATCCGAATTTCTATTGAGCCCTAACGGAAATGCAGCTTGACTAAATATAAGGAGACAGAAGGCTCCGTGTTGAAACGTTGCAGTTGGAAGTTGGAGTTATATTTAGCTGACATTGGTGTTGCTTCGACTGGAGTCTATTCCTGGCTTCTCCTCGGGCAGACCGAAGTTCCGGCGTTTTTATCTCTGACAACGTTCGATTGATATATACGGTTCGGATTCGTTTAACGATCCGATGACGCGTTTATATTGTCGTGCGACATCCTGCCTTGTAGAACTCGTCCTATTTTCTTGAAGCTTGTGAAATGAAAAGCTAGTTGGCTTACAGCTGTTGTATCCTTGCCGGGTAGCAGGAACACCATCTAGTCTAGGTCCGGGGTCTCCAACCTAAGAAAAGGGGCCACTTTCGGTGCGCGAACAGATTTTTTCCGGCCCGCGGAAAGCTAGCATAATGAAAAAAAGTTTTTATTAAGCAATATATTTCTTTTTAGGTATTTTTATCATTAAATATGAGTACAGTACTCGTCTCTCACTTGTCTTATCTTTTTTCTATAAGTGTAAAACTAGCTGTAAACAAGTAAAAAGTAAGAGAAAACTCAGAAACCACCACTAAGCTCTTGATTAGAAAAAAACGTCGTGGTTGTATGGGGAGGGGCTAGACTTTCTGCCCTAAAATATTCCCGGCCCAAAACCAAAAGTTTTCGATGTGGCCCTTCAGTAAAAAAATTGGAGACCCCCTGTCTAGGTCATTGGTTCCCAAACTGTGGTGCGGGCGTGAAAGCAAGTCAAGGGAGGCACGAGACTAGTTGGAAAATATTAAGATAAATTCTTATTTAGTTAAAATTTAAGTACACAATTTATCAGAATTTAAAACTTAATTTACACCTCAGATTTTTTTTACATAGGTAATTTTATTCACCATGATGTTCAGGAAATTTTAATGAAATTTATGCATTTATAAAAGAAATATAAGTAAAGATTGTGCGAACCTTTGTAAATTTGAAATTAAATCGAAATGACTTGCGTTGTGCGTTTATTAAAATACTACCTAATATAGGTATGCTAGTGGAATGAATGCAAGCTCATCCATGTCACTAACAGATTTTCCTCTTAGTTAAAATTTACCTTGCGAATTAAAACTTGAAATGTTATATCAAGTTTCTTCTGAAAGAATGTATAAATTGTTCTCAATATGTATATATGTATATGTATATATATATATATATATATATATATACATATATAAATTGTTCTCAATATATATATATACATATATAAATTGTTCTCAATATGTATATATATATATATATATATATATATAAAAATTGTTCTCAATATGTATATATAGGCCTATATATATATATATATATATATATATATATATATATATAAAGTTGATATATTACTATTGTAAATACTTTCATCCACCACTAACTGCAATAATTTTACCTTGTTGTGATGAGGCACCACTTCTGAGAAGTGACCGAAAGGCGCCTCATCACAACAAGGTAAAATTATTGCACTTAGTGTTGGAGAAAGTATTTACAATAGTAATATATCAACTTCATAAAGTCAGTGCAACGGAAAAATAATGGACAACGTAATATATATATATATATATATATATATATATATATATATATATATATTCTTTTCAATATGACCATACCATTTATTTATAGTGTAAAGTGGAGGGGGCGTGGGAGGCTTTCATTTTAAGAAGAGGGGGCGTGGTACCAACAAGTTTGAGAATCCCTGAGTCTACTGGTAGGAGGGACATATTTCTCTTCGCCTAGTTAAAGAGCAGGCGTTCTTTGCGTATGCGGTTTGGACACATGGTGTTATGTCTAATCATGAGGTTTGATGTCTCTTCTTTAATAGTGATTCTGACCCAGTCTTAGAATACACATGCTCACTACCATTAATATCACGACTAGTTTTACTTTTTAAACAAATTTTTGGAACTGAAATTAATTAATTGTCATTAGTTAATGTTTTGCAATGAATTAATAACATTTAAACTTAGTAAAACTTTAAATTACGGGATTTATTCTAGTGAATGTCCGTTTATATACAGGTGATCACATAGCAACGATAATACTTCGGAAGGTGAATAGTTCCGAAAAAAGTTCATATAAACATAGGCTTGAAAATGCTTTGTTAGCGAGTTATAGCTGGGGATCGTTTTCGGCCAGATTTCAGCTCTTCCTGTGAAATAGGATCGTACAGGAACTTTTGGGCCGTTGAATAAGGGGCGTAAAAGTGGTTCTTATGTTCTTTCCCTGAGAAAGCGAATAAAATAGGTACCAGATCCTTAAGAAGTTTGTGAGATATTGAGGATGAAACTGAAATAAATTGTGGTGGTTTAACCACAGTTGTTTAATATTTGATATACAAGAATTTTGTAAAAGGAGTAATAAAGACGCAATAGCTCTGAATAAACTTATAGAAAATCTAATTCTGATTAAAGTTAACTACATAACAAAAATAAGTCATCTAAAAAACTTGTTCAATTAAATTCCTAAAAAGGGTTACAAACAAAAATTTTATTCTAGTTACCCTAGAGCACCATTTATGATATTGTGTGTGATAACCAGGGTTACAGTTTGAGGTTGTACAATGGAGGTTTCGACGGCAACCAGATGGAGGAATAAATTCATATAGGTCTTTGCGAAATATATTTCTACTTATTGGAAAGTTGGCGCAGTATCAAGGCGCGCTAGTATTCGAACATGAAGATTGTGAGTTCGAATCTGCTGGACCCCACAAATTTTATGGTTTAATTATGGAATATATTTTTGAAAAAACTGTATTAATATCAATTTTAACATCACTACATGTTAGAAAAATGTATTTGAACTTGATTGGATGAATAAAAACGTATTTTATTAATGTTTAAAAATTTGTACTATATATATATATATATATATATATATATATATATATATATATATATATATATATATATATATATGATGAATAGGTACTATCTGGAGTACATCCGTTCATTCTGCAGTCCATAAATTCGCAGTTCCGACGTTTCGCTAAATCTCATCCAGCATTGACAAGGTGAACCCAACAACAGTAGAAGAGCGAGTTGTTGGGTTCACCTCGTCAATGCTGGATGAGATTAAGTTCTTCGGAACTGCGAATTTATGGACTGCAGAATGAACGGATGTACTCCAGATAGTAACTATTCATCATATTTTTCCATCCGTGAAGGAATACGTATTAGCATATATATACATATATATATATATATATATATCAGGAAAGTGTAAGCTAATACAAGGAATTTAATAATAATAACTTGCAAAATATACATTTTATTAAAATTGAAATACTCAGAAATTGTCTGGAAAAACGTGTAAAGTATTGTTGAGAAATAACAATATTCTACTTCTTCTAATGAAGGGGAAATTAATAACTTACGTATTTGTCATCACTGGAGTTCTAAAATTCCATTTCTTATTTCGTGGAAAGAGTTGAAAATTTTCGCTAACAAAGGTGGGTTACTCTTTTAACTTGTACAAACGTCACCGGCGCCTTAATACGATGTAACAAGTGTAGTAGGGGAATAGCATGTAATAAAGCATATAGACATGTTTAACTCAATCATACGTTACCTACAAGTAGGATTTCTTGTCTGATTTAAATGGCCACTTCAGCCATTTTTAAATTACACTATTCTGATCTTGTAAATTTTTACAAAACGTCTATGAAAATTTCCTTGAGGAATAATAAAGCTATTATGTATAACTTGTCATAAACAATAGATAAATAGTATTTCCCAGTTAACAAAATTATATGAAAAGTTGGTAATTGTTCCGTCTAGCACGTAAGCGATTTTGACCGAAAAATGTTACCGGCCGATGTTACCCATAAGAAATAACAAAAAAAAAACAATAATAAAAACTTCCGCTTTCAACTTAAATACAGTAAACTCCCGATTATCCGTGGGCGGATTAACCGGTTTGCGGATTATCCGGGGTCTGCCATTGTTTTACAAATATCCAATTTTTATTCCAATCAGATTCATGTATTTAAATTTCCAAACGGTGAATTACGACGTAAATACATATAAGGCGTAACAGAAGTTAAGATGAAGGGAATAGATATGTAAGTATGTACGTACTAATTTTTACATTGGAAGGGAAGCATCCCGACGCGGCCCAGCGAAATAAAAGGGGCGAGCAGACTACTGTATATAAGAGACAGTGACAAAATGCTTGGACGCCCGAAAACCTATGTGTATCATAAGATTGTAAACAAATGTCAGCTAATCTCGGCTATAAATAGTCTATGACTTGACATATGCATTATCCATGTCTGTCATATACATTATCGATCTTTATGGCTTTGTGACACAAGTAGACACTGTGCGACAAAATAGTTCTCAAGAAACTTAGATCGCACATTAAAGCTAAACCAATGCTCACAAAAAAACAAACGAAAGTAACAGATTTTTTTGTTAAAAGGTGAAAGTATTATGTGTAAAGGAAATTACATATGTACATACATACTTACTTTTGACATATACTTATGTACGTATTGTAAATAGTTAGACATATAAATGTAGGCTACATGTTATAATTTGTCAAATACATCGACATTTTAAATTATTTTCTGTATTTATTTTGTCCTCTAAGATTATTTGTGAATTGCATTAACCGGGGTCATTATTTGTGTAACTTATGGAATAATAATCGATTATCGATCGTTTTGCGTATTCTTTGTTCATAGCGGATTATTCGGGGAATTCGTTATCCGGCGTTGCCTGGCCACCCTATTCCACGGATAATCGGGAGTTCACTGTAATTACAATTTTGGAAAAAACTTATTCCACCCTTCACGCCCACTTAAAACCTTAAAATCAATGTTTTACCTTAACTCTTTTACCTTAAAACTAACAAAATGCCTCGAAAAGTAATTAAACTTATTAATGACGCAACAGAATTTACAATTTTTTTAAAAATGTAAGCTATAACAAAACACTATGTACCATTTACATACAACACATTTTACGTGCAACACGAGGCTGCATTGCGCGGTAACTTATATCGTTTTCAGGCAAAAGTTAGAAACTAATATAACTGTGGAATAAGTTTTACATTTCTTACAACTAAAATTATCCTAACTGGATACTTTATAGTTGCCCTATATTTTAATATAGGTAATGTTGTATAAAATTGCAACAAAATCAATCTTAATTGGATACTTTATATAGTTACCCTATATTTTATTAAAGGTAATATTGTATAAAATTACAAAAAAATTAATTCTAACTGGATACTTTATAAGTATATTTTAATACAGGTATATAGTAATGTTGTATAAAATAGTACAACAATGAGGATGCACCTTAGATATATGTGGTCGGTATAATACCAAAGTACCGAGACGTGTTGTACATAAATGGTGATTTGTTGTAGGTGATATTTCAAAAAAATTGGTTTAGAAATACTTTTCGAGGCATTTTCCTTAGTAAAGTAAACATTGATTTTGTAAGGTTTGAGGTGACCGTGGAGGGGGTGGAATAATTTTTTTCAAAAATTGTAAATATTTGCGATGTGAGCGGACGTTTTTTTTAAATTTTTAATTTTTGGATTCGTTATGAGTTTCTGAATCGACCGGTAAAATATTTCGGCCGAAATCGGTTACGTGGCTAAACGGAACAATTAGAGAAAAGTGCATTGGAGTTATGAAAATTTTCTTTCAATCGTGAGGCCTATTTGTTTAAATGGAATAATGAATGCTCATCCGAACCATTGATAAAAATACTTTTTCATAATGGAAAGTGTGCTAGGAATAGTTGTTCCAGGTAGGCTGCTTCGTACACAATCCTGTTTTATGTCTATTGCAAAGGTCATCATCATATGACATTCTACGTCAGCAAATGGTAACTTCATTTTGCTGGAAATGTCGAATTTATTTAGATAAAAATACCTACTGAAACTGTATCTATCAGATGTAAGTATGAACATGTAGTAGTACTTCATGTGAACATAAAGTAGAACTTTCAGAAATGCCATGGATTGTTTAAGAGGTAGGTATTTATACAGTTTAATATATTAGGTTTAGTTTTCTCCACAATCTTCTATTACTCGCCATTCTTCACTCTCCCAGGTCTCCGAGCACATTTTCCTTTCACCTCACCATGGTAAGCATTCTTCCTACTTTTGAATATTTTTGCTCCCAGAATTTTCTTTCACATTTGATAACCATTCCCTCGATGTTTGGCTTTTATATGCTTCCTTAAACCGAATCTTGTTTTTTATTTCCTGGTGTTTACTTTCTACCCAGTGTTTCGTACATTGGTCATAAATATTTTGGATGATATTCCTTTACAATTTTCTAAGCACTCTTCCCGCCCATTTTCGTTAGCGTGTAATGTTTCATCTGTGTAGCCATTTGGTATATTTTCAAAAGTAGTTAGAGATTTATTACCTATTTACACCTATTTATTTATATTTGTTACCTATTTACACTCATTGGTAGAAAAAACAGGCAAGTTCGTAGTGTCTCTTAAACTTAAGTTTCCAACGCAAGTAGGAGTGAAGCATAGCACAGTGAAACCAAACTATCCAACATTGCATTTATATTATGTATCCGGAGGGAAGATGCACGTCTGCTAAATATACGTACACTTCCTTACCATAAGAACAGAATACAGCACGTTCTGTAGGTACAAGCGTAGTAAATTTCGTGTAATCAATTCGGATCTATACCTTACCCCTTTCGGTCTAGAATCGGTAGCTTTTTGTTCGAAGTGAAAACCTTAATATTCCCTTAATTTTGTTCCTCTCGTTTAAACGAACTATATTTTCCGAATCTTTGTCAGACGATTAGGGTAATCAAGTAGGTTGAAACACACAATTCATTTAATTCTCGTGTCATTATTATATTTGCTTCAAATAACGTAGCCATCACTTTTCGGATTACTGTTAATTTAATCGAAAATCGAAATCCAGTTATTAAATGAATTAATTTAACTTGTCTGCAAAGAATTAAGTCTTATTGGTCAAGATGTCGAGTAATGTGAAACACTATTTGAATCGATATAATTATGCTAGGAACGCGTAACTAATTAAGCCTCTAGAAACTGCTATAAAACGATAGGTTCTGGTAAACAGTTGAACTGTCTTGCAGCCACGTCCTTGTTATTTATCGAACAGCATCAGCGATTTTAATTACACAAACTTTATTGTCCTGTACGTCAATACCGATTCCTTTATAGAATGGTATCAGATTCCCAGAAGACCGACTCTTGTAATCAAGAATTCTAAGAATTACCTAGGCCTAGTCTATCGACTTCTTTCCATTCAAAATTCTTTTGTATCTTTAATGGGCGGTAATAATCCTTAATGGGTGGTATCCTTAATGTCTCGTTGCCTGAAACTATGCATTCTAGTCCTCTCCATCGATGTCATTTGTGGTCTCAATGAACAATGGTCTGCACGTGAACAATGATAGTTTCCTCATTAATACTATGGGTGTCGCGAAATAAGCGCCCAGCGGGAAGAGAAAATACCCGCGCCTGGGTATTCCACTCCGTTCCTCTTACGGGTGTTTAAACGCATTCAAATATCTAGGTCTGATTACCATAACACTTTATCCAGGCTTTGGACTGTCTACATGATAGTAATACCTTTCTATCATTCAGGCGTGTTTAAAATCAGCCTTGAGAGAGCTTCGTTAATTTTTTTAATGCTTTATGCATTGCCAACTTTTTTTTATATTTACGATTTTTAACTTTTTGTTTTTCATGACTTCATCTTTCTTAATCAGTCTTAAAAACACGTATTTATTTTTTTTTATTTATGAGTTTGTAATTATTTTTATTTCTTTTGTTTTTTTCATGACTGTTTCCTTAATCAAACTTTTATAGGTAGGAGAGAGTTCGGAGACAAGACCTTAATATCACAAGTTTCTTCATAATTCTTGAACGTTTTTGTAATAACCTCATCCATTTTCTTATACTCGAGTTTTTCTTCGTTTTCCTTCCAGGTTCAATTGAATTTACCTAAACAAGAACGATGAGTTTTCGGCTTTAGTTTTTAAACAATGGATCAATTCTTTGATCTTGGGATGAGATCTTTGAAACACACTACTAATTTTATTGTTCCAACCTTCAACAGAATTTGTCGTCCTATTCCACCTATTGTAGCAGATCCATAGCTTTATCGTGTTGCTTACTTTCCATTCAATTTTCAACGAAATAATCAAAAAAACTCTGCCAACATCTCATTGTCTGGTTTTTGAGGACATATATCCAATCATCCTTTACTCCTTTGCTGTTGCAGAACTCTCTATATAGTAAGCGGAGCTAGAATCTCTGTTACCTTTGCTGAGAAGCTCACCTAACTCCTAATTGTAGATTTTCGACAGCCGTGTCTTCTTCTCGAGCCCGCTTCTTCGCCGATTGAAGACTTTTCTTTATTTCCTGCTTCATCTATAGCATCACATAGAAATCCACTCGTAGCCAAGACCTCGCCATTTTTGCTTTTCATGTCACCTCGACACCTTTGTCACCTCTGCTTTGAACATCGCCAGAATTTAGTTCCCTCCAAATTTTTGCGTTTAAAGTTAGAAGAATAGCCGCCATAGAGGGCGCACTGCTTACCTTTGTTAGTTGCAGTAAGTTCCTCTATAAAAAACAAACTGATAGCACAAACAAATAAAGCACTCAATTAGCACGATCATCACACAACGAAGGTTACACAAATAGTGGCTTCAGTGACACCTACATCGACATGTCGCCACACCATTAAAGAGGATAGAAATCTCTGGTGCAATGACCTTGGGTTTAGGTAGGGGTGGTGGTCAGGTTGGTTGGGCGCTTATTTCGCACATTCTGTGTTGGGTGCTTTTTTTGTATATCCATACAATGGTGTTCATGTCCATTTATGAGTATTAGTGGAGTTGGTACTCCCACCATATAAGTATTCACTACCATATTTAATGTTTAGGGGTTGGTAGCCTCTAAAGTAAATGAAGATAATAATGTTAAACTTGCATTTCGTGGGTGAGACATTAACAGAGTAATCTACTTGCTGATGGACTTATGTTTTATAAGGCTAAAAAATGTTGTGTTGGGCGGGAGTAAAGAGATTCCTGTGGGTGTGACGGGTCTAGATGCAAAATCCAAACATGTGAAATTTATTTTCCTTTTATGCCCGGCGAGACGTTTACGACGTCATAAAATCTAACTGGTCGACCTTAAGTGGCGTTTCCTTTCTTGTACATAAGCATATCTTTTGGCTAAAGTTCTGGTTGACATTTTTGTAACTTGACGAAAAAAATGGTGCAATGCTATTTTTAGAAACAGATATTGTTGCGAGGGATTCACTATTTTATTAAAATTTGTTTTTTTATAAAAACGTAAGTACGATTATTTTCCGAAATAGAGTATTTTTCTTCACGGTAATTGCCTACTTAATCCCTCGTTTATCAAGGGAAAATGGCGATTTCCACGGCGGTTTCTTTTCCATCTGTTTGGTGTCATTAACCTCACGGTACAGAGCAATTACTTATGTCAAGGTGGGAGGGTGCTGTTTACACGTTACACGAGGTAGAGTTTCCCGTTTATCGATTAAGTCATGATTTATCGATGGCCTCTTTGACGTTGTCTATCCCTGTTTCTCTTGATTTTATTACTTTTTATTTTTACTAAAAAATATACTTTTCTCTGTTCTGCTGCCCTAAAAATGTACAAAAAGGTATGTTTGTAAAGATTTCTAATACTTTTTTCTTACATTTGTTTTCCTCCTGATTATGGATCATGTTTTTTTATATTCTTCTTCTATTAATTGTGCCTAAAGCTTTCATCAGAAGTTTTCTTTCAGTTCTTGGATTCATCAGATTTAACAAATCCGCTAGATGTTTTCTTTTAGTTGTTTGATTCATCAAACCTAACAGTTCCTTTAGAGGTATTCTTTCAGTTCTTGGAATCATTGTACGTAACACTTCCATTAAAGATGTACTTTTAGTTCTTGTATTCATCGGATTTAATAGTTCCATTAAAGGATTCCTTTTTATTCTTACATTTATTACACCTAACAATTCATTAGAGATTTTTTTCAGTACTTGGATACATCAGACCTAACACTTCCATTAGATTTTTTTAGTTGTTAGATTCATCAGACCTAACAGTTCCACGTTTAGGAGTTTTTTTCAATTCTTGGATTCGTAGGAGCTAATACTGCCTGTTAGATTTTTTCTTTCCGTTCTTAATTCGTTTCAGTTCAGTTCGATGTAAAATTCCCATCAGAAATTTTATTTCAGTTTTTGGCTTCGAGTTTAAGTTTAATGTTACAAGAAACATCATTGCTAGATAGTCAGGCTATGTTGTTTTGTTCTTAGTCATTCTGATGTTGAAATTTTCTTTTTTATTTTCTTTTGTTTCAGTATATCAAATTACCCTCATTTGCTTTATCCAAAATATTTTTTTAATGTTGTTTCCTCTTTATGTCTTTGAGGGCGGTTTGAAGCACAATTAAATAAAATCCGAATAAGGGATTTGTATTCCGAAAACTTAACCCAGTACATTTGAGTTGATTGCAAACCCATACACTGAGGCCTACTCTGGCAATTAGACGGTCCCGTCTCTTCAATATGTAGAGCCTCGGGCCCGCGACAATGTTCGCATTTCTTTACTTGACAAACAATTAGTCACGCATGCGCAGGCGTCAAGGTTAATGGTATAGAATTGCCAAGAGCCGAGAGGAATTAAAATACTGAATAAAGTATATTACGTCGGAAGTTTTGTAGTTAAAGGTTTAAAGGGAGTGGAGTAAGGAATTTGAAAATTTGACGTATTTGTAACTAGGCAGAGACTTTTCAAAATACTATATAGTAGTACGATAGGGCAATTTTTCTAGACCTTAGAAAGGTCCATAATATCCCTTCAAATATTCCATTAAATATCTTTAATGGTTTTAAATGTCCTTTGAATTGGTAGAAACCAATTCAAAAACTTTATGAATTGTGTATCCCCGGGTATGCAGAAATTGCATGACATTCATGTGGAACATTGTGGGTTTGGGTTACGTGTCTGGTTCTTCGACCAGCTGATTTTCACATTTCGCCGAACGTAAGTTTTCCTACTGGAGTTGTTTTCTTGAATCTTTAGAAGTTTCAGGAGTTACGAATTTTAAACGTTCGATAAACACAGCCACATTGGTTTTTTCGATAATTTTCCTTCAATCTCTTTCCTTTCGGACTGGCGTTGCCACTTTGCTGTTACTTGTATTTCATAAATATTTCTGCAATAATGACAGGCTATGGTGTGACCTTCCCGTTATAACAAACACAAAAAGAGAAGGAACATTCTATAAGCCTTTGAACGTATTACACTAGTAGAACATTCAAGAACAATTTTATTGTTTTATTTTCTAGTCAAGGTTCACTTTTATTCAGCTTTTATATCAGAGAATGATCATGTTTTTCTTTTATTGTCTCCTCTGCGAATTCCTTGTGGTTACATCCGGTTTGTTACTTATGTAATGTCACAGTTATTCTAGAATTTGCTTGATGAGTAAGGTGACTAATCGTTTCGTTTTCAAAGGCACAGCCTCTCTATCCTGACTATCATCCTGGAGATGGTCATTTGTCTCGTTTGGGCAGAAAATCCCAACGTATGTAGTAACTGATCTTTTCAATATTTTCAGTAGATAAATATTGATTCTTTTAAACACTAAATTGAAGATCTCGCTAATGATTTGAAAGTACAAATTTATCATCTAGTCTCCGGAACTACAAGAATCAAGGGATATCTCCACGGGCCCACCTCTTTGCAGGATATATTCATTTCATATACTGTTCCGTTTTAATCTTCTAGAAATGTGGTCACCTTAATGATGGGTAATGTACACTACACTGCGTTCATAGTTTAGTTGGGACTATTGACCGACAGTGTCTGGGTATTTCGTACGGAGTTTATGCCTTACTAGTCGTCTTGCAGACATTGTTTACAGGTCGTTCGAATGTAAATCTAAAATAGAAATCATTGCCTTGATCATATAGTTAGTTCCTGATTAGCATATTCTTTGTACAAATAAATGTACTCTTTTAATAAGGGAAATACTACATTTATGCCGATGTTCTTTACGGAGCCCCATTAATAATTAATAGTTTCTTTTGGAATGTCAACTAATGCTTGATAAGCAAATAGCAAATTAGAACAATAAATATTTACTACTAAAATCTAGGCCTAAATATAACCTAAATATTAAAACATTTGAACATACATTTATGGAGAATACGTTAATTGGAATCGTTTTCGATGGTAGAGTTGGGTATTCCTAGTTTCACACTTCGACGAGGAATAGAATTATTAGGACTTTGAACAAACAAAAAATTGAATACTCTTGACATTTCACGCAAATGTTCTTACCCGACCTGGTGATTTTTGTTTGTCTACACTTCCTGTGTTCTTAAAGTGATTGTATTACCCATAAATGGTTTTATTGTCAAGTGCATTGCTACAAACATAAGTTTGCTAAAATTACCTTCAACACGCGCAATTCCATTTAGCTCCGCTAGCCAACGCACACGGATCTCTCAGCTGCGCGGTTCACATCATACTGGCAAGCTAGTAGACCTACTAATGCCATCAATACAATGCAATGACCGTTACCAAATGATCAATTGACTGGCCGAAGTAGTCAATTTATCAGATAGAGGTATTTTTTTCTATGATCTTGTATTTTCCTAAGCAAGAACCTTTTCAAAAACATTTTTTATCATGTGATTTAATATTCATTTTTTATTATTTATATTTTTGTTTTAATACTTTTACAAAGTGCCAACATTAGAAATTTATAATATAAATTACTTATAAAATAACTGTTTGTAGAGGGAAATTACGCTCTGACAGGAGATATTTTCTATTTATACAGTAGCACAGATTATTTATATATGCACGTACTGTCTATTATGTACGAAAGCTATAGTTTGCAAAGTTGTAGAAGAGCACTGTGACTTCATGAGTCAGAACAAATGACTCTTACAACTCCTATCGCCACTCTTACAACTCCTATCGCCACTCTTACAACTCCCATCGCCACTCTTACAACTCCTATCGCCACTCTTACAACTCCTATCGCCACTCTCACAACTCCTATCGCCACTCTTACAACTCCTATCGCCACTCTTACAACTCTTACTTAACCGTCCTATCGCCACTCTTACAACTCTTACTTAACCGTCCTATCGCCACTCTTACAACTCTTACAACCGTCCTATCGCCACTCTTACAACCGTCCTATCGCCACTCTTACAACCGTCCTATCGCCACTCTTACAACAATCCTATTGCCACTCTTACAACCGTCCTATCGCCTCTCTTACAACTCCTATCGCCACTCTTACAACTCTTACAACCGTCCTATTGCCACTCTTACAACTCTTACAACCGTCCTATTGCTATTCTTACAACCGTCCTATCGCCACTCTTACAACTCCTATCGTCACTCTTACAACCGTCCTATCGCCACTCTTACAACCGTCCTATTGCCACTCTTACAACCGTCCTATCGCCACTCTTACAACCGTCCTATCGCCACTCTTACAACTCCTATCGCCACTCTTACAACTCTTACAACCGTCCTATTGCCACTCTTACAACCGTCCTATTGCTACTCTTACAACCGTCCTATTGCCACTCTTACAACTCCTATCGCCACTCTTACAACTCTTACAACCGTCCTATCGATACTCTTACAACTCTTACAAACCGTCCTATCGCCACTCTTACAACTCCTATCGCCACTCTTACAACTGTTACAACCGTCCTATTGCCACTCTTACAACCGTCCTATCGCCACTCTTACAACTCCTATCGCCACTCTTACAACCGTCCTATCGCCACTCTTACAACTCCTATCGCCACTCTTACAACTCTTACAACCGTCCTATTGCCACTCTTACAACTGTTACAACCGTCCTATTGCCACTCTTACAACCGTCCTATCGCCACTCTTACAACCGTCCTATCGCCACTCTTACAACTCTTACAACCGTCCTATTGCCACTCTTACAACCATCCTATCGCAACTCTTACAACTCTTACAACCGTCCTATCGCCACTCTTACAACCGTCTTATCGCCACTCTTACAACTCCTATCGCCACTCTTACAACTCTTACAACCGTCCTATCGCCACTCTTACAACCGTCCTATCGCCACTCTTACAACCGTCCTATCGCCACTCTTACTCTTACAACCGTCCTATCGCCACTCTTACAACCGTCTTATCGCCACTCTTACAACTCCTATCGCCACTCTTACAACCGTCCTATTGCCACTCTTACAACTCTTACAACCGTCCTATTGCCACTCTTACAACTGTTACAACCGTCCTATTGCCACTCTTACAACCGTCCTATCGCCACTCTTACAACCGTCCTATCGCCACTCTTACAACTCTTACAACCGTCCTATTGCCACTCTTACAACCGTCCTATCGCAACTCTTACAACTCTTACAACCGTCCTATCGCCACTCTTACAACCGTCTTATCGCCACTCTTACAACTCCTATCGCCACTCTTACAACTCTTACAACCGTCCTATTGCCACTCTTACAACCGTCCTATCGCCACTCTTACAACTCCTATCGCCACTCTTACAACCGTCCTATTGCCACTCTTACAACTCTTACAACCGTCCTATTGCCACTCTTACAACTGTTACAACCGTCCTATTGCCACTCTTACAACCGTCCTATCGCCACTCTTACAACCGTCCTATCGCCACTCTTACAACTCTTACAACCGTCCTATTGCCACTCTTACAACCGTCCTATCGCAACTCTTACAACTCTTACAACCGTCCTATCGCCACTCTTACAACCGTCTTATCGCCACTCTTACAACTCCTATCGCCACTCTTACAACTCTTACAACCGTCCTATCGCCACTCTTACAACCGTCCTATCGCCACTCTTACAACCGTCCTATCGCCACTCTTACTCTTACAACCGTCCTATCGCCACTCTTACAACCGTCTTATCGCCACTCTTACAACTCCTATCGCCACTCTTACAACTCTTACAACCGTCCTATCGCCACTCTTACAACCATCCTATCGCCACTCTTACAACCGTCCTATCGCCACTCTTACAACTCTTACAACTGTCCTATCGCCACTCTTACAACTCTTACAACCGTCCTATCGCCACTCTGACAACCGTCCTATCGCCACTCTTACAACCGTCTTATCGCCACTCTTACAACTCTTACAACCGTCCTATCGCCACTCTTACAACTCCTATCGCCACTTTTCCTGGGAATTGTATCTATTGTATTCTTTAAAATGAACACTTATTTTATTTGCAAATATTGAATAAAATTGTAGCTTTATTGAAAGGAGAATCAAAATATAAAGCAACATAATACCAAACACTAAATTTTATTAAAGTTCAACTGTACATGTTTTAATTATATTTAGTTAAATTAATAACCTTATATTAAACTATATTGTTAATATCTTAATAAAATTGTTTTCGTATCTTTTTTATTGTTTATTGAAACTACAATTTTATTAATATGTTTGCAAATAACTAAATTAATGTTTTATTGTGAAGTACACAATAAGTGAATAAATTGCTAGGTCAAGCAGTGGGAGGACGTTGACTCGGGAGGATAAGGGTCGGTCGGTTCAATAGCATGTTCTATGTTCTGCTCTCTCTCTCTCTCTCTCTCTCTCTCTCTCTCTCTCTCTCTCTCTCTCTATATATATATATATATATATATATATATATATATATATATATATATATATATATATATATACATTATAAATTTGATTATTTAATAACCTTCAGAACTTCGCTATAAATAAACTTATACCTCAGTTATTTTTTTTATTTTGAATATCTTTATAATAAAATCTTGAAATTGATTTCTGTGTAATTAAAAAGACTAAGAACACGATAATGGTTTTAGAATATTTATTCCAAAGTAAAATGTAGTTTGTTTTCTCAGTCCAGTTTGTTTTTCTTTGCTCGTTTTTTTAACCAAATCAAACTTAATTATTTTTTATTCCTCAGTATATGATCTCTAAAAGTAATAAATTTGACTATGGTAGTGTAATAATCGGCTCAAATTCACTGATAACTTCATTTGTATCTAAAAATCTAATTTTACAGTACGTATTATTGGTTTCTAACACTCAGAGCTTCCTGTCGGCCAAAGTTTTAACTAAACTATTTGTTAAAGCCAGTATAATATACGCACTTTACGGTTTATATTCCTTAAACTGTTCAAGAAACTGTGCTCAAATGGGCGTCGTAAATTAATGCGACGGACACGTTGAGCCGCTCGCGTGTGTAGCCACGACTATTAATGAGCAGGTTTTACATATTAGTGCAGCGTCCGTTTTGCATGCAACGGTGCCTCATGCGGTCAGTTAACACACTGGGATATAGTCGGTAGCCCATAACTGTATAACTAGGCCACCTTATTTGCAATCAATTAGATGCATAGTTATTTTGTCAGTAGACAGTTTAAAACGCGTGAGGACAGTAATCTCGTCAGTACTTTTTAAAACCATTAGCGTGTACTTCCAGACTTAAATGTGTCCTACACGACCTTTCGGTAACCTCTGATCTTGCTCCTTCTCCCTTGACCCCTTTGTAGTTCACAGTATCTAAATATAGATTCACTGCACACCCGGTTTACATTAACCGATTAACAAGCTAGAATATTAATGGTGCCGTTTTTAAATTGTAACAATGTTGGATTTTAACTATTTAAAATTATTGCATTTCAAATGGTACATCAAAATGACGTTTGACTAGAAAAAGTCATTTTTGGAAATGCACAATTACCTAGCATGCGCCATGTGTCTACAGTTACTTGGAGACTTGGCTTGTTGAAACTTTGATTGACTTACAGAGATTGCAGCAGCTATAATTGAAAAGGTGTCGTAATAAAAATAGCAAGGTATAATTGGAAAAAAAACAGTAATTATGTTACAAAAACCAATAGAATTTTTTAAATCATTATCTATTGGATGGATTTAGCGGGGATTTTGGCAAGGGTTGAGGTGAAATATAGCTAGCAATTAGGGTGTGTTGTATTCTAACTTGGATTGAGCCGGAGATGAATAAGGTGTATAGATGCAGAGGTTGATATAGAGATAAAGGTATATTATAGAGGTGGGGACACATTGTATTGTAACAGGGATTGAGGTAGGGATGAAAGTGTACTGTAGCTGGTATTAGGGTAAAAGTAAGGTGTATTGTAACTGAGATTGTAGGATGGATCAACTTATATTGAGATAGCTGGGATCAACGTATATTGAGATAGGGACAAATTGTAACTAGGATTAAGGTAGGTATCAAGGTGTATTGTAACTGGGATTGTAGGATGGATCAACTTATATTGAGATAGCTGGGATCAACTTATATTGAGATAGCTGGGATCAACGTATATTGAGATAGGGACAAATTGTAACTAGGATTAAGGTAGGTATCAAGGTGTATTGTAACTGGGATTGTAGGATGGATCAACTTATATTGAGATAGCTGGGATCAACGTATATTGAGATAGGGACAAATTGTAACTAGGATTAAGGTAGGTATCAAGGTGTATTGTAACTGGGATTGGGGCGTGGATATATAAGGTGTATTGCAGCTGAGGTTGAAGGAACATTGAGGTGGGGACACATTGTATTGTAATAGGGATTGCGGTATTGATCAATTCTACAAATTATCTTTTAATTGTGTTCCTATTCTTCAATTCCTTATTAGTTCACACCCTCCCTATATATATATAATACGTTTTCTTGTTTAATAATTTAAAACAACATAGATTATTCAAATACAAGAATATTTATTAATTTATATTCAAATAAGAATATAAATTAATAAATATTCTTGTATTTGAATAACCTATGTTGTTTTAATACACACACACACACACACACATACACACACACACACTCACACACACTAACACACATACACACACACACACACACACACACACACACACACACACCTATACGTGTTTGTGGAGACTTGGCCGGTCGCAAACTCTACACGCATCTTGTGGGAGCTCTTAGTTCTAGTGAAGTAATCAACTTGAAATTTTGTATATAGCTGTTAAACATTGTTATTAGTAAACGCACAACTTGTCCTTTTATGTAACTTGAAATTTAAATTCACGTATTATAAATTTCTTCTGAGGACGCAGTTAAAGCGTGCACACTCACTTGTGCATGGTATGTTGGGGGCTTTCTGCCTGACTATTATCCGTCTGAGTCATCACTTCCTTACGTGTCTGACCCACCGATGTTTACGTCTATGATCATAAGAAGTTGAGATAAGGTGTAGTAGTATGATAAAAAGACGGCTAGATTAGGTTGATCTGCAACGCTTACAGATGAAGCCAAAGTAGGTTGGTTACATTTGTGTGATGAATCGGAACGTTAGACCATGGTATTAAATCGTTTTGCTTTCAGGCACTATTAAGTTCTGCAATATTCTCAAAAAAATTGATGCATTTGAAAAATGCATGTTTTCTACACTCTGAAATTTTAATTACGACTGAAATTTTGTTCTATATATTACAAGTTTTTACATTTTAACTCTTTTAAAAAAAATAATTATTCGTTAAAAATAAGAACAATAGTAAACCATTACAAATTTTTTTCTTGATTTATAAACACAAGGAGCTATAAAATTCTGTCAAAATTATTTTTTATAAAAATGAAAACAATAACTATTTATATCTGTTAAAGCAATGCAACATGCCTGCCTCTACGTGGAACATAATATAGATTAATTTGTAGAAACAAAATCTAAAATCCTATTCCACGATACCATAATTGTATTTATGAATTGGCGGTTTTTATATACATATATATCTTGTATGATTGCCAAAAATGTAGGGTTCTTATTTCTGACAAATAAAAACAAATATTATGTCCAGATTTATCTATCTATAGAAACTTAAAATTCAATTAATAAAAAAACCAAGGTTTTACAAAATATTGCAAATTTTATTTATGCCTCCTAAAATAGATTGAATGTGTTTGTATGTAAGATAAAACACAAACTCGTTCTTACAAACACGGCAAAATAACAACGGATTCTCCAAAACAAGTTAGGCAAGTGTGACTGAATTCAATTCAGTAGCCTGGCCTACACAATTTAATAAAAAATAACTTTATAGCTAAGTGCTAGTTTTGATAGGTATAAAAAAAAATAATTAGTTATAACACCAATTACTTAAAACTAAATGAAATATCAGGGTGATTTTTTTCTAAATCTTCCGTTTTGTCCTTGAAGCGTGAAAAACTAACGTTAAAGTATAAGATTTAAGATTTACAAAACGTATACAAATTCAACACGACGTATAAAAATGTATGAAATTGCCGATGGTAAGTTGGATCGTATGTAAAAGCTTAGAGCCTCCTTTCTCGAACAGTTTCACTATTCGATTAAGCAACTAAAACATCATTATAACCAGTGTAACACAGGTCTTCAAGATGCACGTTTCAAACGTGGGTGGTCATTTTAGGGTAATTGTGGAAATAGTTGTGATAAACCTAATTTCGCTACCTTCTTTCATAAGCTGGGGATGACGCTGGATATACCATAGTATTAATAGACTCACAACAACTGAAAACGTGATGTAAATCCCGTGGTAACATAAACTTTCCAGAATCTTACATTTATGTGTTCCGAAACCATTATAAATTTGTTGATCTAATTTTTACTTTTTTGACCTAATTCTAAAACGTGGAAGCGATGACTCTCCAAACTGATTTTCCGAACCTAGAAACAGATTCAGTAATATATGTTTGTATTGTTTTATTATTTAGATATCTTCACCGATTATTATTAAAATAACATATTTAATTTAATTTTAGGAAAATCTTTGAAGAAAAACTATTACTCGATTTAAATTAACCTCGATATTTTATTGGTTTGCGTAAAACTCACAATATGGCAAGGTCCAGTTTAAGAGAAGGATGCAAAGATATAAAAAATATTTTTCTCTTTACCGTTTACTATGAAATGTTTCTACACTAGCCTTCGGTTATATAAGATGATTTCATTTGTTCTCTGAAAGCCATTTGTATAATTTTATTTAAACAATAAGTAAGAGTTTAGCAGCTCATTTCAAGACATTGACCAAATCTACACTTGTCATTTTCAAGTTTTACGATTTGATAGCTATTATACCACTATTTAGTCCCGCCATAATTCATCCTTTCATATTTGAAAAATACTGTAGGCATGTGTGGCCCTAGACGTTGCGGGACCATGGGCAATTCATTATTACTTTCTAGTGCTGGGGATTAAATGTGATAAAAGGATACAGTTACTTAATGCTGATTCAGGATTTTACGTAGATTCTTGAAATAAATTTAATAAGCCTAAACCTTTACTGTTTACTAAACCACTAATGTTATAAATGGGGTATTTATAAGTTAATGTTTCTTAAAGCGAAGTTCTAGAACAAACACTCTTGTTTAAAACGAAGTGAAACAATATGGAAAATAAACAACCGACTATACATATAGCTTTTACTATGGAATTACATTCGATATATTACATAGATAGTTCAACTCGTGTAACCTAATGTAACGGTTTCCGGTGGCGCGGAAATACTGATGGCGAATTGTTGGTTAGTTCAGTCTTTTCATACATAAACTCAAATTATTAGGCTATAATTTCATGGCCTACATTAAAATATATTTTATAAATCATGATTTTGTTTTAAATTTCTATTGATTGTGGTTCTACCTTGCGTCGTTAAACCATATTCCATAATTGACGGATTCGCGACATTGTATTGAACAGAAAGAAGTATGGAGCTATGGCGCCCACACAATGCGGTGATCAGGTTCAGGCCTTTATATTGGAGAATAACAATTAGCTTGATATGGTATCATAAACAATAGTGTTCCTTAACATAAATAAATAAAACCTCTATACCACAAATCACATTTTTCTTCTATTCAACACATTATGTACATCTCGATTGCATAGCAATCATTCTCAGAGGTGATTACAATTTTATTTGTTTAATTACCTCTCAATATGATTGCTATACAATTGAAACGTACATAATAAAAAAATGTCATTTGTGGTTGAGAGGTTTCATTTATTTATGGTAAACATTTCGCTACAGTTGTTTTATACAGTTAATAGAGTCCCTTACGTTCAATGTAAAATTAAATACTGATACTAACTATAAAAGATTTTTAATTGATGAAAGATAAAACTATCTTCAGTTACTCAATGCTGCTTAGGACTTTTAAGTATATGTTCTTGAAATTATTCTATTAACTTTAAACCGTTATACGTTCATGTTATAATGAGGTATTTATAAGTTTATGTTTCTTATAGAAAAGTTTTGAAATAAACACTGAAATTAATTTAATAAGCCTTAACCATTACTGTTTACTAAACCCCTAATGGTATAAATGGGGTATTTATAAGTTGATGTTTCATAAAGCGAAGTTCTAGAACAAACACTCTTGTTTAAAACAAAATGAAACAATATGGAAAATAAACAACCAACTATAAATACACCTCTTAGTATGGAATTACATTCAATATATTACATAGATAGTTCAGCTCATGCAAATTTATATCACGGTTCCCGGCGGCGCGGAGATACTGTTGGAGAATTGTTAGAGTGAGTTCGGTCTTTTCATATTTATCTATATTTTGATGGCCTAAACTAAAATCTATTTTATAAAGCATTGCTTTATTTTAATTTGTATTGACTATGGCCTAACCTTGCGACGTTAAAGCATAATCCATAATTGTTGGGTTCGCGATATTATACTGAAGAGAAGTATGGCCATTATTATTTACAAATATGTGATTGATATGATAACATAAACTGTCAACGCTTCTATATCCAGCCCAACGAATTGGTTTATCGGTATCAACCATACCTAATCTTTAAATGGCGAGAAGCAGTGTCTATGTACTTCGGTCATGTATTTAAAGAATAAATAATTCAGACTACCACAACGAATAACGCAGAAGTGAATCATCGGTTGCATTTTGATAGTGCAATAATACGTCTTGTTTTTTAAGAATAGGATGGGAGTATGGACAGGTTTCCATAATCCTAACTTGCAATACTAATGTTCTATGTGGTTAATATGTGCGAACATGCAATAGAAACCAATAGTATACTCGTGTTGTTAGAATATCACAGCATTGCATACAAGTTGGCATTTAATATGACCAACGTATGTGTACTACGTGTTAATTTCTATGTTTGCACTAAAGAGATAAGTAAACAAACATAGGTAATCAGAGGCTGAAGTCGATCGATGATAGAAACAAATAATGTTTCAACTTTGGGAGAAAACGGTCATAGTCAAAAGTCATAGGAAGAAAATTTGACTATTTTCCTTCACTTGAGAGAAAAGCACATTATATTGGACAAAACTGTTGGTGTTAATTTATTATAAATACAACCTTTACAAATCTTTTGGAGGGCTATTCAATACCCACTGCTGCCATTAGTGGTTCACGTTTAACCAACGAATCGAAAGAAAGAGATGAAAATACATGAATGCAGGTAGCTAGATCTGCGTCAAACGCATTAAGAATACTTCTAATATGGTGATCATCGCCCGTAGATTATATTGTAGACACATTTATATCAAGATTGACCTATTGGGGCACAAAATGCGGGGATCAGGTTGAGCCCTTCATTTTGAAGAGGCTTGGACTTAAGTTTACTGTATTTATAACAATTCGCTTGACATGGTATCATAAACAATATTGTACCTTACGTTCAATGTAACATTACTTCACACTAACTATAAAAGATTGTGTTAATTGATGAAAAATCAGTTAATAAAGCAAATACACAAATACAAAAATTGAAAACAGTCAAAACCTTTTGTTTTTTTTGCACTAACAATAAGATCGACATCGTTAGTTATTATCAGTAATCTGTAAACCTAGTATAACAAGGAGCTTTTTTATGGCAAGTTTATTTAACTGCTAATTCAGTCACTTCCTCATTTTTATTTGTAGCTATTTCAACAAAATGGAAAACAATTATTAAAAAATGAAAACCAGGAGAAAGATTTAATACAATATTAAGAGAAGATGTTTGAAATCGACTTAAATCCGTTTTGAGAAATTCCCAGGTTCTTCACCCGGTCTTGTAGAAAGTAACATCATTGTATTAATACGATGAAATTTAAGGTTTTTTACTTGTAATCGCTGTGGAAAAGATATGCTGTAGGAATTAAATAAATTCTTACAACGACTACAATGAAAATATAATGAATGTACCTAATTTAAAGGATATGGAAAAATGGCAAAAATTGTATCCGTAAAAGCAGATGGGGCTTAATATAATGGGTAAATATATAAATATACTACATCGATTACCAAACCCCTTTAAAACCATGCTGTTCAGCTCCACGACACTATACATACATCAGGAGGCACTGGATGATTGAGTTTTTTCGAAAGGTATGGAAGCAAAGGCATTTTAAACACTGCGTTTACCTTAGGCTATTTGTCCTTTCAACTCCTGTCTAATTTATTTCACAGATTCACGTCTAAGATAAATCGATAGGAATTATAACAGTTCACTCTAAAACTCACTACACACTAGTTTCTTAAAATATACAGACTAGTTTCGACGACGATGTCGCCTCCTCAGTAAATGGCTTTCATCAAACTATATCATTATATATTAACGATAGGCTTTGTATCGTGCAAATATAAAACACACAAGATGAAACATTTAAAACTCAAACAATAAAGACATCCTAACCTACAGAACACTAAACTCCTTACTAAGGAGTGGTATTTATTTTACATTAATATTTCTCGTATTACCAATATATTTACTATTAATAATTCTAAAACAGTTTTAAAACATATTTTAACAAATTATCGCTATAAAGTATTCGTTTATAAAATAAGTTTATTACAAAATTATGAATAAAAACAGAAAATCAAGTAAGGGATTATTATATAATTATTAAAATTTAAACATTACTTAAAACATTTAAATTAGCGGTAGCAACCAGACTCATTGATGACTGAGACATCTCAAAACTAGTTTATTATCCAAGTCTACCAAGCATCATGAGTGTTGTACCTAATCACCTGTTTATTCTAGAATGGTCAGACTTAAAGAAACTCTGATTGTCCAGGCAATTCTTGGTCATCGTTGAGTATTCAAGTTAGTAGTTTTTAAAGTGCTGCTCCCTGCTTCTTGCCTTAATACTCATACATACTTGTTTGGCCAATATATATTCCATTGCACATCTCACGCTGTAAATTCCGAATTTCTCACAGGCGGATTTCTTGGCCTTTTTCGTTTTGAGCAGGTTTAAGAGCAATGCTAAAGAGACAAAGAAATTTCTTCTTCTGGTTTGGACCCTGTATGTCGACGATGTATTTGGAACTTAATGGATTCTTTCCCTTGATAAATTTACCACAGAGTTAGGCCTACACGTGCGGAATAGTATTTCCTGTATATTGATGATACAAAAAATACTAATGTAAAATAGATAACTCGTGAGTAAGGAGTTTGGTGTTCTGTAGGTTATAATGTCTTTATTGTTTGAGTTTTAAATACATTAATTTGTTTGTTTTATAGTTGTACGGTACGAAGCTTATACACAATTTATATTGACGTGGCTTGATGAAATTTCTTAGTAGTAGCCTATTACTGATGAAAACGGCATCGTCATCGTAACTAGTCGATATGTTTTACTAAACTAGTGTGTAATGAGATTTAGAGCGAAATTTCGAGATTTCGAAAACGAAACCAAAAATTTTTAGTTATATTTGGCTATTGTAGTTATAGAAATACTATTATTAAATTTTTATTAGGGAAGATAGTTTGGAATTGTTTGTACATATATATAAAATAAGCGTAGAATAAGCCTACGTGAACAAGAAAAGGGAATTAGGTTAGGCTCGATTATAATATATGTTTAAGTGGACCAAGTAAAAGCCTTTCCATATTTAAAGTGCGAAACGTAGGGATAGTTTTTGTATTATTGTTCCCCCGATTAGCTACCTGAAACGCTTTTATACATATATAAACAATGAATATGGGGAAACAGTTAAAATTCTACTTATTGAAAATGCCAATAGCAATAGTTTTTTATTTTAAAGAATTTGGAATCGCTAATCTAATTTTCAAAAATGATTTTTAAATTATCTTAAATAGGTTAAGCAGTGGTATGAATAAGATTAACCCGACTCACTAAACAGTGCCTCTGTACGGTCGTCGGTTGTGATCATTATCTTATTGCATCTAATTTTCTAATCTATAATTTTTTCTCGTTTTGGCCTTTCTTTCTCAGAAGAAATTACCTAAATTTTATAAGAACGGGTGGAGTTGCTTAGCATTGTAATATTTTGTACACATTAACATGTACTGATATATAAATAATTTCTATAGTGGAACATATTTTTCTATAAATGAGGAAGACAGTTTAAGGAAATGTGTTTCTTTGTCATCTCAAACCGTACAAACGTCTTGAGTTTATTAAAGCATAAAATGGAAGTAGGGATAAGTTTACATATCTATTACTAATGTAAAATAGATGGTTAGTATGTTACAATATTCAATATTGAGTTATCGTATATTTTTACAATATTTTAACATTATGTAAAAATATATATACACATATACACACATATGGTCACTAAAATCCAGTATATACACGTTTAGTCTAAAACATTTAATTTATTAAATTAATACAGTACTTAATTTTATATATCTTTATACACTAAATATATAAATAAACAAATAAAGTAGCGGTTCAACACGAATATAGAAGTAAATAACATTTGAATTTTTATATCACTATTTTGACAATGGGAGAGAATTGTCATGGTCAAATGTCACAGGATAAATAAATGACTACTTCTTTTTATTTATAGTGAGAACAAAAGTACATTATTTTACTTCGGACAAAGCTGCTAATACGATATTATTTGAGGCTCAATACTTTCAAGATTTTTGAGGTTTTGAAGGGCAAACCCTACTGCCCTGAGTTATTTGCTTTCAAGTCACAAATGTAAGCGATTGTAAAAAACGGTTGGATCCAAAACTAAACACTGAGAACTTGTACTCGCGATTAGATCGGTGATTAACAACAATTTCTAGCCGCTATCACTTACAAAAACACTTCTGTTACCGGTGATCACCGTTAATAGATAGTTTTGCAGATGTACATTTATATGTAAGCGATAAGACATGATATGCAGAAACTGCTGTGTCTCGTCCGCCCTTTATCTTGGAACTACTACGGCTAACGTTTATTTACACATGTCTATCTGATATGATAACATAAACTGTCGACACTCGGACATTCTTTCATCGGTCAGGGTTACAAGCAATATATAGGGAAAAATGAGATTCAAACGTAAATTTTGAAGGTATTTGCCCGGCAGATTTCCAGATACTGTTAGATTTATACTTAGCAGTCGAAAAGTAGCATACATTTTGTACAATTTATAAGTTTACGATTATGTTGAAATCCTTATAAGATATTTACCATCCAGAAAATGTGATAAAAGTTTCTAGCATTCACAAATGTTTACTTTTAACTAAAATTAAACAATTATATTTTGGAATTATTTACATTTTTTCTTAATTTATGATATCACTACAGCTATTTAATTCCGGTTACTCTCTAATGCTATTTTTAACTGGGAATTAGAAAATCTTTATTACTTATAATTATATCTAAAATTTCCAGTTATCATTTTTACAAACCGTAAATTTATTCTTAAAGTTACCTGTAGAATATATATTTACGCATTATTATTTCTATTGAAATTCTATTCTTCCTATCAATTACGACTTGTTAAAAAGCCAAAACTCTTTTTTAAATATCAAAAGGAACGAAATTGTGTAGCTCGTGTACAATGAATAATTATCTTGCAAGCCTAAAGTCTAGTTTACTTTAAACATTAGCAAATAAAAACAGATAAAATACATACACTAGACTCACAAATTAGTCATTTATTTCCTCAAAGGCAAAGTCATTATCAGTGAGTTTCCGTAGTACAAACTCTAATTTACAACTTGTAGTATCTCACTCTTAATTAAAAAAAACAAACAAATTCATCAATTTATTTTTGTGTTTGGGCCAGCGCTGTTAACGTTTATTTATAACGTTTTTAGATCAGAATAATGACCACTCCTTCAATAGATACACGAAGCCCGGCTACATTTATTTGTCCTTTAATTTTGTTTAGTGCCCAAAATGTGTGTCACGTTTCGGAATTTGTGGCCGTTAACATTCAGACCTAATAGATAAAGGTACATGAATATTGTTATTCACGTTTTAAATTAAAAAAAAAACACATTTGGGATTAAAATTGAATAAAACCACAAACATTATTCGTAAATAGATGAATCATGTTTCATAGAATGAAATATTTTTTCAAGTTTATGAAGTTTTAATTCTAAACAGATGTTTAATATTTCCAATAATGGAAAGAGAAGAACCAAGTTATATCACCTCTCATAACATTTCAGTTAGTCTTAATGCAAAAATATATATGCAAAGTAATGTAAAAACAAAATTTTATCTGAGAGATATAAGCATAACCTGCATGCAATGATTACAAATAAACATTAAAATTGTAAACTCTAATTACGAAAAATTCAAACATACAATAACATTCAAACATTTTTAATAATGATAAACTACGTGGTAAAAATGTTTGTAAGTAGCTAAGACAATCATCTTTAACCTTAAAAATGTAACTAAATAGAAGATATTAAGCATAAATAATTAAATAAATTCAGAAAAATTTAGAGATATATTAAAATAATTAGTCTGGTTTTTGTGATTTTATAAAGTATAAATTAAATAGACTCTTGGCACTACACAATTTGGAGTTTCAAAACAACTAATTAGTGTACATATATTGGCGCCGGCTATGTGTCTGAAGTCGTCACAAGGCACTCTCCACAAGTAGTGTGTCATACGAAAAAGCCCCCAAACGTACCACGAACAAGAAGTGTGTGTAACCTCCAGTTCCTCACAAAAGCGGACCCACAAGTAAAAGTACACACTGTACACACCGTTTGCCGACGCTAGCGCTCTGTGGTGTTAAAACTAGGAAGCGTTCAGAGGTGTGCGAAAAACAGTCGTATGCAAAATAATGACGTTGTGGGGTCGTCTTCAAAAATTAAATTAAACATGTTTTCTGATGATAAGACACGTAGATAAACTAATTTCAGCTATTAAAACCATAGGTGGCGTTCTGGGGATTCCCCACAAAAATTGGCGACCCCACAATGCGCTCGCTTTGCAGACGAAACTCCCGACAAGTGTCCACTCACAAACACACACACACACACACACACACACACACACACACACACACACACACACACACACACACAGATTTTCAATAGTTAATCAAATATTTTTTGTTCATCCACTTAAGTTCAAATACATTTTTTTAACCCTGTATTAGATGGCAGTTGATGTTCATACAGTTTATTTTAAAAATATTTATTTAATAATTAAATTTTAAAAAGGTTTGTTCTAGGTAGGATTTGAACTGAATGACTTCACGTTTGAAATCCAGCATTTTGGCTCTGAGGTAACTTTCCCATTGCTAGAAATTGTATTTCTCAAAAATGTATATGCATTTTTTTTGCCCCCCAACTGGTTGTCGAAAACTCTATTGTACAACCTTTAAATTGAAAGCGAATAAATTTTAAAGGCTGCAAGTAACTAACAATAATAATATCCCAACATTATATATAGAAAGGGAAGTGGAAAACTGCAAGGAAATTCGCTTCTATTTCTCCACTTAATATTGTTATTCTGCCATATGTATATACATATAAATAATATTCGAGCTGGCTTGTGAGTGAAAATTATAATTAAAGAATAAAAATATGGTACAACTCACAAATATAAAATTTTTTATTTCATACGCGTTTCAACGACTAATTTGTCGTCATCCTCAGTGAAGATACACAAATCAAATTAACTAAAAAAAATATATATATATATTAAACATAACCTATAAAGTTTCAACATAGGTTAAGTTGAATATATATATATAGAGAGAGAGAGAGAGAGAGAGAGAGAGAGAGAGAGATAAATAAACTTAACATAAGTTAAGTTTATATATATTAAACATAACCTATAAAGTTTCAACCTGTTGAAACTTTATAGGTTATGTTTAATATATTTTTTTTAGTTAATTTGATTTGTGTATCTTCACTGAGGATGACGACAAATTAGTCGTTGAAACGCGTATGAAATAAAAAAATTTTTATTTGTGAGTTGTACCATATTTTTATTCTTTAATTATATGTATATACATATTTATATTCATTGTAATTATAAAATGAAAAATATTTAAAATAATTTTTTTCTACCTCCATAGGAATTGACTGAATTTTTTAAAAAATATTGTTTACATTCTAATTAGTATAACAATAATTACAAAACAGAAATCACGTATAGGCTACTCAATACATTTATGTAATGTTTTGACAGAAAGATTGAATGCCGTTACTTTAATTTTATCCTTTAATATTTGACCACTTAAATTTACTACTGTATCTTGATGTATCCGTTGTTGGTTATTAAAATGGTGTCGTACATACATATGCGTAGGATTAAGGTTGGTACATAGCACTGCCAAGCTACTACATAACCAGAAGTGGGCCATACTTTACGGAGAGGTGTCCAGCCGTAACACCCGGGTAAGATAGGAAAAGTATTTTGAACATGCTAAGGCTGAAGGTTAAAGTTTTCCTAAGGTACCTGATAAACAGAAGTGGGCGTTACTCTAGGGAGAGGTGTCCAGCCGTAACACCCGGGTAAGATAGGAAAAGTATTTTGAACATGCTAAGGCTGAAGGTTAAAGTTTTCCTAAGGTACCTGATAAACAGAAGTGGGCGTTACTCTAGGGAGGGGTGTCCAGCCGTAACACCCGGGTAAGATAGGAAAAGTATTTTGAACATGCTAAGGCTGAAGGTTAAAATTTTCCTAAGGTACCTGATAAACAGAAGTGGGCGTTACTCTAGGGAGAGGTGTCCAGCCGTAACACCCGGGTAAGATAGGAAAAGTATTTTGAACATGCTAAGGCTGAAGGTTAAAGTTTTCCTAAGGTACCTGATAAACAGAAGTGGGCGTTACTCTAGGGAGAGGTGTCCAGCCGTAACACCCGGGTAAGATAGGAAAAGTATTTTGAACATGCTAAGGCTGAAGGTTAAAGTTTTCCTAAGGTACCTGATAAACAGAAGTGGGCGTTACTCTAGGGAGAGGTGTCCAGCCGTAACACCCGGGTAAGATAGGAAAAGTATTTTGAACATGCTAAGGCTGAAGGTTAAAGTTTTCCTAAGGTACCTGATAAACAGAAGTGGGCGTTACTCTAGGGAGAGGTGTCCAGCCGTAACACCCGGGTAAGATAGGAAAAGTATTTTGAACATGCTAAGGCTGAAGGTTAAAGTTTTCCTAAGGTACCTGATAAACAGAAGTGGGCGTTACTCTAGGGAGAGGTGTCCAGCCGTAACACCCGGGTAAGATAGGAAAAGTATTTTGAACATGCTAAGGCTGAAGGTTAAAGTTTTCCTAAGGTACCTGATAAACAGAAGTGGGCGTTACTCTAGGGAGAGGTGTCCAGCCGTAACACCCGGGTAAGATAGGAAAAGTATTTTGAACATGCTAAGGCTGAAGGTTAAAGTTTTCCTAAGGTACCTGGTAAACAGAAGTGGGCGTTACTCTAGGGAGAGGTGTCCAGCCGTAACACCCGGGTAAGATAGGAAAAGTATTTTGAACATGCTAAGGCTGAAGGTTAAAGTTTTCCTAAGGTACCTGATAAACAGAAGTGGGCGTTACTCTAGGGAGAGGTGTCCAGCCGTAACACCCGGGTAAGATAGGAAAAGTATTTTGAACATGCTAAGGCTGAAGGTTAAAGTTTTCCTAAGGTACCTGATAAACAGAAGTGGGCGTTACTCTAGGGAGGGGTGTCCAGCCGTAACACCCGGGTAAGATAGGAAAAGTATTTTGAACATGCTAAGGCTGAAGGTTAAAGTTTTCCTAAGGTACCTGATAAACAGAAGTGGGCGTTACTCTAGGGAGGGGTGTCCAGCCGTAACACCCGGGTAAGATAGGAAAAGTATTTTGAACATGCTAAGGCTGAAGGTTAAAGTTTTCCTAAGGTACCTGATAAACAGAAGTGGGCGTTACTCTAGGGAGGGGTGTCCAGCCGTAACACCCGGGTAAGATAGGAAAAGTATTTTGAACATGCTAATGCTGAAGGTTAAAGTTTTCCTAAGGTACCTGATAAACAGAAGTGGGCGTTACTCTAAGGAGAGGTGTCTAGCCGTTACACCCAGATTGTTTCATGTTGTGGTTGCAGTTCCGCTTGGCAACATCGTCTGCACCAAACAATTTGGTTACTGCTTCAGGTTAATGCCCGGAAAGTGTTGAAATCTTGCGTCAATCTTAGGTTCTTTAATTTGATGCCTGTTCGGACCTAGTCTTGCAATGTGTCAGTTTCAAACCGATCTGATTTCAGCGTTTCAATATTTGTGTACATTTTCTAATTTCGTTTGTTTTACAAGTTTTTAACTTAATACTTTAAGTAAAAAGTAAGTCGAAATATTAGTGATCGTTTAATTTTGGAAAATACGAGTATTTGTGCGTTAGGAATAGAAGGGGAAGTTATAACGAATTACACTACAAATAAATTACATTGTTTAAAGGAGAACGTTAGGATATTTCTATGTAAATATATAGAAATATGTTGCTCTTGATCGAATTAAAGATGATATCCCGTCGACGACTGATCTTCCTAGTAGGAGTGTGGCAAGTCCTAATTGTTCTACTTGGATCTATACATCCTCACTTTGTGAACACATGTTATACAATAATTTACTCGTTTTCCGATACCAGGACATTTATCTTTTCCTTATTCCAATTCCCTACTCTAATTCTACCTCCCTTCTTATCCTTGTTCGTAAAAGTGGTGTAACGGGTAATCAATGGTCTCCGTAGTTAATAGGTCAACTTATCTTGTTATATGTAGGTGTGGCTGTGTGGTCAAGTGTATAGATCACTTGATTACGAAACTAAAAGTTCTGGGTTCGATTCCGTGGAGCGCCAAAGAATTCCCACCCTCCCCCCGTGGATACCCAGTCTGTGAAAATGAGTACGTAAGGCCAAACCTAGGTAATAATGGGCGTAGTGCTGGCCACATTACCTTAATCCTATATAGCAGCTCTACTCCATCTCTCCTATACAATGTCACATGTTATAAAAAGTCATCATTTTTAATATTATTATTATCCGATAGTAGTCCTACTAGGGTAGGTTACTCTGACATCCTCTGTATATCCTTTCCCAGAGTATTTTGTGCCTATCTTACCTTACATGAATAGCGCGTCTGTGTTCAGAAAGTCAAAACTGTTCAAAAGAAAGCGGTTGCAAAATGGACAGAAGAAAAAAAGAAAATAATATGAATTTGAGTTTAAAAAGTAGACTCAAAATATTTACAGTATTTGTTACACTTTTGGACGTTTCTAATTCCTAATTGGTTTTGGATAATAAATCTTGGAGGTTAATTAAGAAAGCAAACTTCAGGTTAATTTTGATGTGTACAAACAATATCCTCTCTGGCCAATTTTAGAGATATTAAAGGAGGAGAGAACAGTAACGTAAGTTTTCTTTTTTTTTTAAATTTTGAAACATGTAATTTTAAACATTTTAATTCTTTGGTAGAAAACCAGAAAAACATTAAAGGAAAAACGAACAATCTTCTCAACTTATGCAAAATATACTCTGTAAATATTATTGAACACACTAATTTACTGTACGTGTCTGCGGCGAGTTTCTAGAAATATTTGCTGTGAATAAATATGATAATATAACAAATAAAAGCCGCAATTAACTTGTTATATCACTCTGATTCAGGTGATGTAAGTTTTGTAGTAGTAATGAGTCATAAGAAGTGCTGTTGTGGCGCATTATAATCAATACTAGATCCTGGCCTTGTGGTTCAACGTGCCTTTAACGTATGCTGTCTGGACCTTCTCGCTCTGTTAGCAATGTACTTCCAGCGTGCATTTTAAATTTTATGTTATTTATTTTGTGTACTATTGTGTTCTTTCTTGATTAGTATGTTTTACTGTTTAGGCCTCATCGCTTGGTTTAATCCCTTTGAGAGATTTTTTACTACGACATCGGTAACGTCAGAAATAGTCCAGTCGTTATACATTTTCCAAAATACAAACTTTTATTACAAATTTACTATTTAATATATCGTTGATTACATTGTTTGTAAGAGCATCATAGTGCGGACGAATTGGCTTGTATCTCTTCTTCTTATATATTTTTTAATAAAATGTAATCCGTCTCATCTTAGTTGTTTCTTTCCTATTTCTTGTTAATTTCATTTCTTCTTCACCAGCGAAGTAGTAAGATTTATCTATTATTGTTTTAATTGAATAAATTACGCATATTTTTTAATCTGTTCCCTCTTGAAAGAATGCTACCACATTTCTTACCTTCTTTTACATTTATAAATTATTTTAATTTTCAATCACAAGTTACCATAACTTTTCAGTCTTTATATTATAAGCATTAAAAAGATACTTTTAGGCCTAAATATGTGTCTTTAGCAACGTTATGTAATAACGTTCAATCGTACTTAGATTTCGATCATAAATAATTGTAACATAACTAGTTTGTATTAACCTGTAATTAGAACAATCATTTAATTTCCGAAACGAACGTATATACAAATACTGTTAATAAGTAAAACATATTTTGTAATATTTTTATAACTTAAGCTTTTGGTTAAAATTGACCTATATTGCTCAGTAATGCGGATGGCACTAGGTCAGTGCTGTAGGAATTATAGGTAGGATTATGGTAGGGACTAAATCCCCTGGGTATAGGGGGATCACGGCATGAGCGTTACATACTGAAAGTAGATCTACTGTCTAGCGGAGTCATGAAGAGGCGTCCTCTCTTTACCTTTAGTATTCATGAGTACTCATGAGTGTCTTTCAGCATCGAATTCCTGATAATTCCGTTAGAGGATTACGTTTTTGCCTACACCGTACAGTTCTTATGGGTAGGACTATCTACTAATGTGACGTCTACAATCGTACTATATCTTGATATTCAGTTAGCAAACGTTTGGAATCTTATAATATTCACTTTCATTTTATACGTAGCATAAAAAAAAAAACAAATTTAGTCTAGTAAATATTTCCAGTTTGTAACAACTTGTATTTCATGGCGTATTGTTTAAGCTGCTCGCGTTTGTTTTGATGTTTAACAATAATTTTAATGTTTGTTTGATTTTAAAATGTTTTTTATGTTGCAGGTAAGTTGAACAGCTCTAGCATCACACTAATATTCTCCCTGGTGAGTGTCAGAACCCATCAATATTATTTCATTAGTGTATACGTCTGAGATGCGATCAGACAAACCCCTAAGGCTGGTGCATGTACTTTTCTCAATCGGTTTTTTGGGCGTCGAATTGGAAAACCGAACTCTGAAGGGAAGAAAACTAATCTGAGTGTGACATATTTGTCTACTCGGCAAAATTTGAAGAGTTTAAGAAATAGATTCCGTCATCGAAAAAGACCGTGTTATCGTGAGTGACTTTGAAATTTCCTTCAACATAAGTTCATGATTAAGTTTATGTGTAACTAATGCCATCCAGATCCAATCGACTTTTGAGCTTTTGTTTAACCAATGCCATCCAGATCCAATCGACTTTTGGGCTTTTGTTTAACCAATGCTATCCAGATCCAATCGACTTTTGGGCTTTTGTTTAACCAATGCCATCCAGATCCAATCGACTTTTGGGCTTTTGTTTAACCAATGCCATCCATATCCAATCGGCTTGTTTTTGTTTAGGGCATAATTCCGAAAATAACGTTACTTTTAAATTGGAGTAAAATTAAAATTTAAAACGGTATTTCGTTATTTAACGTGACGAGGTTTTATTCTCGTGACAGCAGTCAATTATGGACTGACGGTTTCCATGACAACCGAGATTGATTAGGTTGTCGTGTTTCTCAGTCACTCTCATCACCTTGCTATACTTATCAAAGTATGGCTATACTTTCTCATCACTTAGAATCCTTCTTCTGTATTAGCGGTATACCGACGAAGTGATAACACTCCCACCCGTCGATCTTCAAATACCTTTCTAATTTTAATTTTACTACATTAATATAAATATATTATAACTGTAAACATTGATAAAATTAGTCCCTCGGATTTATCACCGTATCGTTTTAATCCTTGGAAATATTTTCACTTGAACGTTTTATTATGTTTTTTTGAACTATTACCTTTTTTGCTATAATTCGATTCTGAAGGATTTCCTTTTTTTAAAAATGATCCAAGTCTGAAAACAGTGCGTTCATTAAGACGTTTTCAAAGCAGTGCTCTGGTCAAATTATACAGTGTAGAAATTCTATACTAACGATTGCACTTAAGTAGAGAGGTTTGAAAATTAGTCCACGAATAAACTAGAACACTAAGAGGTAAATTTCTGTAGAAATAATTTCAAAACTACTTAGAGGATGTACGAGGTCCAAGTCATGTAACGGTCAACTGGTTGAAATTTAAGTAGATGGAATATTGAAAAATAATATTTACAATACTGTATTTGTTACATAATGTTACGAAGGTGGGTTTAACGTCGAACGCTCTGTATTATCTCTTACTGTGGTGGTGGGGTTTTGGATAAATACTAAGGCACTCTAAAATTTCATATGATTATACATTTCTTTTGTTGACAGTTTAGTTAGATAAGTAACAAAATTTGTGTTAGATTTTTACTCTGGAAGAAATTCGATTGGGCAACAATCACTTTCATTTTATCGTGTAAATAATTATAGACAAATTAATTTAATTCATATCCATAGAATATCATTCTATTTTTTTCATCTACTTGCCCTGATTATCTCTCAAAAAGCTGTATGATAGCCCTAAAAGTCTTTTGCCGGTATAATTGGTTCAAGTTTCCTTTCAAGAAATCAACTTTGAAGAAGTCTGCACTGCCCTAGGGTTATATAGAATTTGATTTTGGGAAAGATAAATCTTTTCGTGTACGAAAATTTTTTAGAAATTCATTAAACTTAATTTTGTAGGATATTGTTTTTTTAATAATATTACAAAAATCCCTATATAGTGTAATTAGTTAATAAGTATAGCTTATCATTCATACGTTTTTAAGATGCAAGTTACAAAAGTTGGAAATTAATTACCTTTTATGAATTTACAATAGTTTTTTTAAAACAAGATATAATAATGTCTACCATATATTGAAAATTCTAACTTAGATATTGGTATACCTTATGATTTTGGTTTATGTTTAATAACAGCTATTAAATTGAGTAATAAATAACATTAATACATTTTATATAGTTATACTGGAAGGGTTCCAGTCCATTTTGGTTCCCCTTTATATAGAGTAGTCTCGATAATTCGAGGTAGATGTAACCGAGACACCCTCGGATTAACGAAAACTTGGATTACATGGAAATACCTCGTACATTTAAAACAAATAGGGTTTCTAATGAACCCTAATACTATAAAATGCACAAAATACGTTTACAGAACTGTATTGATAGCAGTACTTACATAAACTAATGTTGCTTTTGGAGTACATTGTTCATCACGGTTGCTCCAATTTGTGGAAAAAGTTAAACACTGTCTTCTGCATCTGCTTATCAGATCGTTTTCGAGCTGCGGTGTCGCGTAGACGTCTTAGTAGAAGCACATCTGTTGGCGTGAGGTCTGTTATTTCAGTATAGCGTATTGCAGTGTCCAAGGCGCCTGTTCCTTCATCGCGTTGTACCAACTCGAACGTACCTTCGTCTTTATTCTCGTCCTCACTGCCTTCAGTAGTTTCTTGCACCGTTTCAGTAGTCGTAACACCTGTTATCGTTACTTACGTTCGTCCTTACTCAGCCATTGACGTATATCCGTATCATCGGCATTTTCACAACTTGGAGGTTTCTTGATAAGAAATGTAAAATCTGTTTCTTCTTGTAGTTTAATGACATAACCAGCAGTTTTATTATGGCACAGTACGTATTTCCACGACTTACTTGACGTTTCTTCTTTTATTTCGTTCCATGATTCGGCTATCCAGAACACAACTTCCTTAAACATATATTTTTTTAGAAAGCCTACAATGCTTTCTTCCCCTTCAGTCGCTTCCAAGAGAGATTGTAAAACGTAACGTCTGTATTTTTTACATACATTCTAACACACCGTGATCCATCGGCTGGATTAGGCTCGTTGCATTTGCGGGACGGTGCATTGTCAGTCATTAATTTTAATTTGTTTTTAAATAAATAAAATAGTCTGAAGTAGAAATAGGCTCGAATTTAACGGAACCTCGGATAATCGGGAGTCGGATTTTCGAGACTCTACTGTACTTCACAAAAGCCTGTCCATTGCACATACGTGAGATGTGATATGAAATTAATTTCTGATTTGTATTTGTTACTTTATTTACATGGCCTTACAGAGTATTTCTGTGTACAGTTCGGCTTGTTTGTCGGGACTTCGGACACGGTCAAAACATCCCTAGACGGATTAACGTCAACCCTCAAAGGGTCTGGGTTGAATTGGGACCCTGGTCAGTCGGGCAACATAAGTTTTGTTAAGTGATCAGACATTAGTTTTTATTTTATTTTATGATACAATTAAAAACCAAAACATAATGGAAGCAAATAAATACAATAAAACTTTACTAAAACACAAAGAAATATAAAATTCATTAAACATACTGTACTTTCATCTTTTAATTATTATTTAAACTTACGAATAATCCATTAAAACACAAAGAAATATAAAATTCATTAAACATACTGTACTTTCATCTTTTAATTATTATTTAAACTTACGAATAATCCTACTCAATAACTTATTCCTCGCCTGGTCTAGCGAGCATTCCATTACGTGCCCGTTTTTGCAAACTTTATAACGGTGAGATGCTGAACCGTTCCAATGCCCCTTGGCTATGGTGTTCCAATGGCCCCCTGGCAATGGTGTTCCAATGGCCACCTGACAATGGTGTGACCCGGGGGTTTTATCATTTTGTGCACATATAACATTAAATTTTATTACACGATTATTTATATTGATACAAAAAGGAGATGTTTCAATCGTCTAAAATAGACGTTTGACCGCCATCTGACGTAACCAAACATCTATTTTAGATATTTGAATGTATGTAAAGCTAAGGTGGATTCGAGCATTTCATTTTTTAGGTAATGATTGTAGAGATATGGACCCAATTCGATACCTCCGAACTGACCATGGACCTAATTCAACCGTCGTTTTTACGACCACAACAGACCGTGGGCCCAATTCGACATCAACTGGGACTTCATATCTACCTCGGAATCTCTCTGTCTTTACACTTTAGCTTTTCGGGATCTGCAACTTTAAAACAAGAAACGCACGCTATTCTCGTCTACTGGGCTTCCACGACATTTTCTTTTAGCGAAATAATTCACACGTTTCTTTCTTAACACTATTTAAATACTTGACCAAATAATTCCTTTCAGTACATCTTGTTTAAGAGGTGCAATTTCTTAATGAAAATAATTATAAGTCAGAGGGGAGCCGAAATTGAATTAAGAAAGCGAGAGCATTGTTTACCAATATGAAGAGAATACTATGTGGGAAAGATCTGAGTCTGGAACAGTTGCTGTTGTGATTATGCAGTAGTCTGGCTGATGACGTCATTATAACGCCTATGAAAATAAAGTGTTGATAATTGTGAGCTTGTGTACAGTTATTTATTAAACCTATCGTTATATTCAAAAATACATTCTGTACAGCACAAGATTGTTTCACACGAAGATCTGTCAGGGTGGCTATTATTGAATACTAAGGAAAGGTTTGAACATTGTATAGGATTTAGTTTTTTAAGGGCAGATAGAAACTTTTCTTATTAGCTTCAGATATAAAATTATAATGTTTAGACGTCAAACACAAGGTTAATCTATTTTTAGATTAACTGAAGTACATTCCAGCTGATTGCTTAATGTTAATAATAACAACCCGTCGAACAGCTGATTGGAGAACCGAAAGAGTACACTGCCAAGATTAACACCCCTAGAAGTTTGGTTTTAGAGTGCAACATTTATCAACTTGAAGTAGCTACTCATGAAAAAGCAAATATACTCACGTTGAATCTGGCTATAAGGATTTCGCAATCGTAAGATACATATCTGTGTTGTAATTTTAAGGCAATTAATAAGTATCAATGCTACTCTCGAAGGAAGAGGAAGATTATGGGTGTGGACAGGGTTATGCTTGGAAAATTGCAAACCCTCGTATGCCATAGGTTTACTTCTGGTACCAGACCAACCATGTCAGGCTCATGAATAGGCATCTACCAGTTACACTCGTTTGAAGGGCGTAATTAGATAGTAAGGAGAAGACATAATGACGCTATGGTAGGGAGTAATGAGGAATTAGAACGGCAGAGAACTTCTGGTACAAGATATAGATTGATGATCACTGCTACTCGTATACAGAGTTGGATACTTGCTTTCATTATTGTAGAGAATGAAATCGATAATGGGCCGGTAAACCCAGAGCCGATTACCTAAAGTGTCCACCATTTGATAATAAAATTGCTAGAAACGATTTAATACATTTATGCTAGCTCGAAGGGTTGTGTTCTATACAATCGTAGAAGCAATGATTGTGTTAATTCTTCAACGTACTCTAGCCGAGTATTTAGAAGGCAGTGTTGGGATTACGTCACTAAGGAAATGACTTCACCGAGCAGGATGTCTGGCGGTTCGGAGCGCAATCGGGAGTGTGACGTTTCCGCCTGCAGACGTCCGCCTTAGTTTATCCCTGGAGCTGCCTACTTCGTACTAGTGACTATTATAGGGAACTTCCGAGGGTAAAAGGTTTTTTAAAGGTTTCTTCAAACTATATTCGATTCTGTTTTAGAGATAGTACGCTTGTGTGTTAGGCGAAATGTGCACACGCACGCACACTTATTATTTAGATGTGAGGTGATTCGTGTTACGTGCTATCAGCCAACATGAAGTATAAAGGTCTCGTGAGAGAATGGCTATTTGTGACGGAGATAATCTACGTGGGCGTAAGTAATATATGGCAGTATTTTTGGATTGTAGGTTGCTCTGAAGTAGACACCTGGAGGGAAAATGTAAAAACGCCATATCTACGTTTTGATTCATAGATGTCTCTGTCATGGCTACTTATGCAGAGATATGGTGGCATATGAAATGAAAATTGTCCGCAATTATACCGAGGTTTATCTTTGCCTCGACCGGGAACCATGAAAAAGGAATACCGATTGAGTTGCGTATTGGGTACTGGAATGCAAGTAGCAGAAGGCATAAACTGCTATTTAGAGATGCATTAAACAATCTCTTCATATACTCTCGAGAGAAAACATTTTTGCAATAGCACTTGAGATATATTTTAATTAATTAAAGAGAGGCGTAAGTGAAACATTTCTTTTCCACCTTTTAGTATTAAGGGATGCCCGTTTGGTATTCTCCAATACTAGTCAGTGTCTCTTTGTCCTTCATCTAGAAAAATGAAGACAGGCACAATGCCAGGGTCGCATCAGGTATCGGACGACAAATAGCAGAAATCATAAACTGCTTTTTGGAGATGCATTGAAGAATCTGTGGGTAGAGCCTCAGAAGAAAACACTCTTGCAATACCACGAGATATTTTTTAAAAAATGAGTGTAAGAGAGGCGTGCGCAGAGAATTTCTTTTCCACCTTTTAGTATTAAGGGATGCCCTTCTGCTGGTGGGATTCCCCAATATTAGTCAGTGTCTCTTTGTAACCCTAATTAATATTCGGCCTCTGTAGACTATTGAATATTTCACCCATTACGACCTTGAATCAGCAAATCGTTCGTTCTGGAAATGCTCTTATGATTTATTGCCATTTAGTGTGCATGTGATTGTCGTGTATCTTTTGATGTCTATTCTCACTTCTCTTCATTATTTGTCAGTTTTACCAGTACCTATTTATTAGGACTGACATTCCATACTGCGGGTTAGTATTTCCGATACAATGAATGATTTTACCGAACGGCTTTATAAAGGCGTGTACGTAACGTTCACTTTACATATGCATGGCGTGCTCTTGTACTGTGGAGGCCTTGTGTACACGTTCCAACAATAGACTAGACATTGTTGAAATTACCGGCCGCGTACGTCACAGACGCAGAAATAGACGCACATGTGTAGCACCGGTGCGCCGACCTCGTGTCATGGTCACACTTTATATACTTGCATTGAACGCTTTTCTCCATAACCGAAGTCTGTAAATGCATTCTGTGTTACGGATGGTAATGCATTTGTGCTGGACTATTTATAGTTAGGGTAATATCCTTTTATTGATATACCAATTCAGTAACATTGCGTGTTATTCTTCAAACATTGATTTTTGTTTTTGTTCTGTGATAAGAAACAAGACGTTGTGGCTGTTTTGCCTACTGAAGTATAAAAGGGGTGAAGGGAGAGTTATGGTGGGATTATTTTTTGTAGATTTAGTCGATCATCCAGTAATCTTGTATCGCAAGGATTCTGAAGATAGGTAGTACTGTACTAAGGTTGTGACTAAACGTCTGTAGTACCCAGTATAAGAGATATTGTGGCGTCGTATACGGATTATTTTAGGACTATTATTACATATTAGGAATATGAAAGGATGTCAAGGTCATCTAATTTGGGACGTAAGAGTTTAGGTATATTTAAAATATATTATAAAACTTGAGTGAAAATATGTATTAAGAAATTTATATATATATATATATATATATATATATATATATATATATATATGTATTCTTGTGTATTAATAAAGAACTAAGTCAAAAAATTATAATTCTTGTATTTGTATTTTGACTTTGTTGTTTATATATATATATATATATTTTCATAATACATTTTCCTGAAGGGAAGTTAATACCTTCTTCAATGTGACAAAATTATTCTAGAATTTTTTAAATTTACAGAGTTTTATCTCAATCCCATAGTTTTTTGTATTTTATTATCGGCTCGTTTTAACCAAGGTTCTCCGGGTAGTCATCTTCTCTCTACTTGAGGACAGCAATTCTTCAAGCTTCCATGCCCACGCTGTGTTATAATTTCTCCCTGTTTCCAGTACCATGGAATCATCAAGTCCTTTCCATAATGCCTTAGTCCTTTCTAATACCCCCGTACCTCATGCTTCTTACATTAGGTTTTAACAGGTAGACACCGCTTTATGATGCCGACAATGTAGATCTATTTTAGGTATGAGACGTGGCACAGATGCCACGATCCCTTGTATATCCTATACCTATTCCTGGTAGAATACAATACAAAAAGTGTCGTATCATTTGTATTCGATAATATTCAATCGGGTTGATAACATGAAAGATGCAGTTAAATATGAATTCATCTTGGGACTAACAATTGCATTAGTTGTAGATATATGTGTCGTAGAAAGACAAGCTGTTTTTTTTCTAGAAGAAACTCTGAATTATAATGAATGGGTCTAGGAAAAACGTTCTAGTTATTTTACTCATCGAAACTCATTGCTCCGATGGAGAGTAATGAATGGGTAGATATGAAGTTCCTCTTTTAAGAGGGGGAAAGAAGCAAGCATCGCGGGCTTGGGGTAGTTTTCTTGACTCAATCTGATATCCGCTACCATTTTGAACACATTGAGGTGTTTACGTGGATGATCATTTCGATTTTCACTCTAGTGATAACTGTAATGCTTTTTTAATACAATGGACTGATTATACGTTGTTACGGTATTTGCGCCTCACCGACAATTATGTCTATGACATGACACAACAGATTCAATCTAAAAAATGTGTAATTGCGTAACTAAGTGAATATTTTGAAACTTACTTGCTGACGCGTTTCGAAACAACTGTTTCATTTACGAAAACGTTAGTACATCGTTAGCTTCGTAAATGAAACGATTGGTCCGAAACGCGTTAGCAAGTAAGTTCAAAAGTATTCACTTAGTTATGGAATAATTACTTATAGTTTAATCAGTGAATTCAAAATTATTATAATAAGCAAGTCTAAAAGATGTAATATTTAGGAAGTTGTATTTGATTGTACGATACAATAATTTCGAAGACCTTGTCATCATCTTCATATGAGGATCATTATTATATACCAGATCGTTATTCGCAGAAATGTCCGCAGTGTAATTGTATTTTTAGATACACATAAAACAGTTAGTAAATGTGCAAGGAATACTGTGTCTAAAGGTTAGGACCTTCGGAAGACTACAGATCAAAGTAGTAGACAACTTGCATTTATACAAGGAACAAGGTTTCCAGGCAGTCAAAATTCAACAGAGGTGTAAAACTATTTACAACTAAAAAATACTAGAGCGGACAGAAGATGAAGGAAACACGACGAAAATGAAGTAATAATGGGGAAATATATATGTCAAAGCGCTGTCTTCTAGAATTTACATAAATAACAAAACTTCCTGAAAAATTGTAATTTATGGAACTGTTAAGAAAAAAACTACAACGATAGAAGAGCTTCATCAGAAAGTAAAAGGAACACAGGGATAAATATAACCGAGAGTATATCCGAGAGGACGTACGCCAGAGTGTATACCTGAAATTTACACAAGGAACAAGGTTTGGTAAAAAAGAAACTACCAAACTTGGTTTGGAAAAAAAGCAATAGATATTGAAAAAGAACTAGAAAGAAAAGAGATTAGAGTGGAGAGAAGATAAAGAAAAAATTTACGAAAACGAAGGCCCGAGCCTTGAAGGAGTGACCTAAAATTTACGCAAGGATTAGGGCTCTTTGGAAATGAAATTATAAATGTACTAGAACTTAAAAAAAAACTATAATTGTTTAAGCTACAATGCTGCGACAAGAATATAGGCCCAATAAAGTAACTAAAAATCCACCAGAGCCTGTAGCACGAACTTCAAGAGTAGTTAATTGGGTGGCTACAAGTTGAAGGAAACACTACTAGAATGGTAAATTTTTAAACACTAAAGTACTGTAGCTGGAAATATAGTGCAGTAATGGGATTAACCTTTGCATAGCTTGACAATGCCTTTGAAAATGTTAACGTCGGTTGTACAAGTAAAATAGAGAGTTATTGAACATTAAAAAAAAAACAAGTATTTCAAATTGTTGCGGCAAATTAGTGACATAATGTTTTTGATGCGGATTTTCAAATAGTCTTGAATGTTTTATTTACTGACAAAGGAATTTATCACTCGACCTTATTTAGTGACGTCAATTTATAATTTGGACATTTTACGCGGGACTAACAGTGAGACGTTCGTAACAAGAGTTAATAATAGCTGCCAAGGTAGTAAGGTATGCAGGCCTACTTCATTGATAATGTACGTAGTATTGTAGAGTTCTCTGAACCTATGTAAAATACTATCCGGGTATCTTACTGCACGGCCCTTGACATCTTCGAATCGATGCGCGATTTACGCGTCACTTGGCAAACATAATGCGCAATGGGTTCCGTCAAGCCGATTGGGCTCTTCCTTTAATCGTATCTTTGGGCCTGGATTGCCTCCGATCGTGTCATTGTATTCAAAATTCGGCTTTAGGGATGGGTAGCTGAATTATGCAAAGTGTTGAGGAAATGGTGCCACTGTGAACCGCAGGGATTTACCATGACAAGGACCACCTAGGCACTGAGATGACGCGACTAATTTTAAGATAGGAAAGGCGTTGCAAAAGTGTAAAGTAGGGGCAGCGTAAACACGTACCGGAAAGAAAGGCTCATTGAATTTTTTAAATTTCAAATTATTATTTATTTAAATATAATTTTTACATTTATATATTTTAGAATTTGGTAAAAGCATTATTTTTTAATAAGTTTGTTCAAAAACAATTGCTTAATAAAACCTGAGCTCAACAGCAATCATCCTAATCCAATTTATTCGAACTTTAACCAGATTGCCAATTATCATGATTAACTTTTACTGCAGAATTATTTGTTTGACATGAGAAACGTTATTTATGTATGATATAGAAATATATTTTAATTTAAAATTATTAGCCTATTATTTGTTTAAGTATATTTTTAACATTTATAATTATATGAAATTTTGATAAAAGGGTTACTTCTTAATAAGTTTCTACAAACACAGTTAAATAATAAAAATCGAGCCCAGCACCATTTATCCGAACCCTATTTAACCGGATTTCCAATAACCATGTCTAATTTTTACTACAGAATTATTTAAGTTATTAGAGAAACTATTTATAATTATGATATGAATATATATATATATATATATATATATATATATATATATATATATATATATATATTAATTTATAGTTATCATTATTTATTTAAATCTAATTATTACATTTATATTTTTTAAAGTTTTATTTTTGTACTATAATAAGTTTGTACAAAAACAGTTGCATAAAATCCGAGCACGTTAACAAAACCATTCACCTGAACCCCATTTAACCGGATTGTCACTTATCCGGATTTATTTTTACCACAGATTTATTTATGTTACATGAGAAACTTTATTTATAATTGTATGATATATAACTATATTTTAATTCCCAATTATTATTATTAATTTAATTTTAATATTTACATTTACACTTTTAATATACTTGCTTTTGCATTTTATATCATTTATTCATTAGTAACGACGTTTTTGTTTTCTTATCGAGATAGTTGCAACTTTCAGTACTCCTTCACGGTACTTAAGTCCTGTCAAACTCTTGAAAGTTTCTTTATGAGACGTCTCGACGGCTGGATCTATCAACTGTAGGTGCATTCTCTTGTGATGGTGCGAGGATACCTTCATGCCACGATGCTACAATGACCTATCTCCCGTGCAATGAGATAATTGTCTTTCGTTACGTATAACTTGTTCATTCTTACAAGAGGTGTATATAGCGCCCCCTTAGAGAGTAGGTTACTTCAGTCAGCGTCCCCGCACAAAGTTCCTCATAAATCCACTATCTGGGGTTGTTTTATGTCTGTGACGTAATCCCGCTTATATTAACAATCTCTTTCTATTTTTCCTATCCTAGCTATCCTGATTGTTCACTCTATTATCAGTCAGTGTGCCTTTGAAGTGTGATCCTTTTAAATATAATCATTGAAACTGACTTGAGTGAAAGGAGTTTACCTACAATCTGCAACCTTATTTACAATTGTTTATTTACGTTTTAAAGTTTGTTTATATTGTGATTGATAACATAATCAACTAAACATTTGTACTGTAAACATTACAAAATACCAAGCAAATTACATATCATTCGCAAATTATGAGTGTAAAAAAGGAATACTATGTGCATTTGTGGCGCATAACTACTTGAATACTGTACTACTGCTAACAACCGTAGTTAGTAAAATGTGTCGTTATTTATAGATAAAACCTTGTCGATAAGAAGGTAAACACGATTTAAAGATAAATCTCTCGCAGACTTGCTGCTTAGGGACATATTCTATAGTCACGCGGATCTGGCTACATTCATTTAAAATATTTTTAAAGTGGTAACTTCTTTACGCTCGGTAAACAAATCATGACATTAAATCATTGCTTTCGCGTCACAATATTTCTGTAACGCATACCTTACAACATATATATGATTTCATGTAACCGCTGATTGTGTGGTATGTTGTAGCACAGCCGTTTTTACACATAGATAATTGTGTAAATATATTAATCTATTTAAATTTTGATAAATCTCAATACAAATAATTCAATATAACAATAATAATAAGTTATGTTTTTTAACTTAATCCAAATTTTGAAGTGATAACATTTTTGGGCTCGTCTTATAACATTTTAAAGAACTGATTTGAATTGTTAAAAAAAATAATTGTATTCATGAAACATGTAATAAATATTTTTTTGTTACTCGCATTATTTTATTATTAACGAAAATAAATATTACTCTATTAAATCCACCCCTCAAATAAAGATGTAAAAATTTAATGAGAAATGTATATATTCATATTTCGGCTATTTTCGTTGAAGGTTTTGCGAAACTATTAGCACTATTTTGATATAACTTCTGTAGGGATTCCTCCCAGTGCCAGAACGAATTTTTTAAAAAAATTGTTTATTGTCTTATGTAATTATTATCTTTAGAAAATGTTTTATTAGACACTTTACTACGTTTCGTTTCAGGGTGGCTATTCCAGCGGTCCTTCCTCTCAAATCATAAATTTGCCAACTAATTTTTTATTGTTTGTTGTATTTTCCAGTTTTTCCGGAAAAAACCTTTTATTTTTAGTTACCAACTATGTATACTCAAATAAAAGTTACAAAATCTCTTGTTTAACTGATTCTGTTTAGAAGTTACAGCATTTTGATTTTGAGAAAGGTTTGGTTTTTCTGACAGTTGTTTCCTCAAGTTAATGCGATCAGTATGTTAGGCGGAGTAGTCACCAGTGCTTCGCAGAATTCCTTTCCTCTGATCCCGGTCTATTGATATCGATTCCATTTCTGGACAAGGAATGCAGCAGAGTTTCCTGCCAGACATTGTTTGTTCGGCTTGGTGAAAGTTGCATCATCGTTAAAAAGTAAATTTACTCTCATTGTTTTTTTGTCGTCCATATTAAAAGAAACGTGGAGCCAATGAGATAAAGGTTGGTATAATTAAATCAAAGACATGAAGCTCGCCTGTAAGTGGGAGATGGGGGAGATTCTTGTTGTATGTGAGGCAGAATTACACCCTATCTGTTCCATAGAATATTCCCGAGAGGCAATGGGAATACCTCTACCCCCTTGTCAGCAATGATAAGATTGGGCTGCAGACAAGATTAAGGCTGGGGCATGAAGCTCGCCTGGGGGTGGGAAGTCGGGAGATTCTTGTTCTATGTGAGACAGAACTACACCCTATTTGTTCCATAGAATGTTCCCTAACCTCTACCCCCTTATCAACAATGATAAGATTAGGCTGCAGGCAAGATTAAGGCTGGGGCACGAAGCTCGCCTGGAAGTGGGAGGTGGGGAGATTCTTGTTCTATGTGAGACAGAACTATAACCTATCTGTTCCATAGAATGTTCCCTAACCTCTACCCCCTTGTCAGCAATGATAAGATTGGGCTGCAGACAAGATTAAGGCTGGGGCATGAAGCTCGCCTGGAAGTGGGAGGTGGGGAGATTCTTGTTCTATGCGAGACAGAACTACACCCTATCTGTTCCATAGAATGTTCCTTAACCTCTACCCCCTTATCAACAATGATAAGATTGGGCTGCAGACAAGATTAAGGCTGGAACATGAAGCTCGCCTGGAAGTGGGAGGTGGGGAGATTCTTGTTCTATGTGAGACAGAACTACACCCTATATGTCCCATAGAATGTTCCCTAACCTCTACCCCCTTGTCGGCAATAATAAGATTGGGTAATAGACAAGATTCAAGCTGGGGCATGAAGCTCGCCTGGAAGTGGGAGGTGGGGAGATTCTTTTTCTATGTGAGGCAGACTTACACCCTATCTGTACCATAGAATGTTCCCTAACCTCTACCCCCTTGTCAGCAATGATAAGATTGGGCTGCAGACAAGATTAAGGCTGGGGCATGAAGCTCGCCTGGAAGTGGGAGGTGGGGAGATTCTTGTTCTATTGGAGACAGAACTACATCCTATCTGTTCCATAGAATGTTCCCTAACCTCTACCCCCTTATCAACAAAGATAAGATTGGGCTGCAGACAAGATTAAGGCTGGGGCATGAAACTCGCCTAGAAGTGGGAGGTGGGGAGATTCTTGTTCTATGGAAGACAGAACTACACCCTATTTGTCCCATAGAATGTTCCCTAACCTCTCCCCCTTATCAACAATGATAAGATTGGGCAGCAGACAAGATTTAGGCTGTGGCATGAAGCTCGCCTGGAAGTGGGAGGGGGGGAGATTCTTGTTCTATGTGAGACAGAACTACAACCTATCTGTTCCACAGAATGTTCCCTAACCTTTACCTCCTTGTCAGCAATGATAAGATTGAGCTGCAGACAAGATTAAGGCTGGGGCATGAAGCTCGCCTAGAAGTGTGAGGTGGGGAGATTCTTGTTCTATGGAAGACAGAACTACACCCTATTTGTCCCATAGAATGTTCCCTAACCTCTACCTCCTTGTCAGCAATGATAAGATTGGGCTGCAGACAAGATTAAGGCCGGAACATGAAGCTCGCCTGGAAGTGGGAGGTGGGGAGATTCTTGTTCTATGTGAGACAGAACTACACCCTATCTGTTCCATAGAATGTTCCCTAACCTCTACCCCCTTATCAACAATGATAAGATTAGGCTGCAGACAAGATTATGGCTGGGGCACGAAGCTCGCCTGGAAGTGGGAGGTGGGGAGAATCTTGTTCTATGTGAGACAGAACTACAACCTATCTGTTCCATTGAATGTTCCCTAACCTCTACCCCCTTGTCAGCAATGATAAGATTGGGCAGCAGACAAGATTAAGGCTGGGGCATGAAGCTCGCCTGGAAGTGGGAGGTGGGGAGATTCTTGTTCTATGTGAGACAGAACTACAACCTATCTGTTCCATAGAATGTTCCCTAACCTCTACCTCCTTGTCAGCAATGATAAGATTGGGCTGCAGACAAGATTAAGGCTGGGGCATGAAGCTCGCCTAGAAGTGGGAGGTGGGGAGATTCTTGTTCTATGGAAGACAGAACTACACCCTATTTGTCCCATAGAATGTTCCCTAACCTCTACCTCCTTGTCAGCAATGATAAGATTGGGCTGCAGACAAGATTAAGGCTGGGGCATGAAGCTCGCCTGGAAGTGGGAGGTGGGGAGATTCTTTTTCTATGTGAGACAGAACTACACCCTATCTGTTCCATAGAATGTTCCCTAACCTCTACCCCCTTATCAACAATGATAAGATTAGGCTGCAGACAAGATTAAGGCTGGGGCACGAAGTTCGCCTGGAAGTGGGAGGTGGGGAGATTCTTGTTCTATGTGAGACAGAACTACAACCTATCTGTTCCATAGAATGTTCTCTAACCTCTACCCCCTTATCAACAATGATAAGATTAGGCTGCAGACAAGATTAAGGCTGGGGCACGAAGCTCGCCTGGAAGTGGGAGGTGGGGAGATTCTTGTTCTATGTGAGACAGAACTACAACCTATCTGTTCCATAGAATGTTCCCTAACCTCTACCCCCTTGTCGACAATAATAAGATTGGGTCATAGACAAGATTCAAGCTGGGGCATGAAGCTCGCCTGGAAGTGGGAGGTGGGGAGATTCGTTTTCTATGTGAGGCAGACTTACACCCTATCTGTACCAAAGAATGTTCCCTAACCTCTACCCCCTTGTCAGCAATGATATGATTGGGCTGCAGACAAGATTAAGGCTGGGGCATGAAGCTCGCCTGGAAGTAGGAGGTGGGGAGATTCTTGTTCTATGTGAGACAGAACTACAACCTATCTGTTCCATAGAATGTTCCCTAACCTCTACCTCCTTGTCAGCAATGATAAGATTGGGCTGCAGACAAGATTAAGGCTGGGGCATGAAGCTCGCCTAGAAGTGGGAGGTGGGGAGATTCTTGTTCTATGGAAGACAGAACTACAACCTATCTGTTCCATAGAATGTTCCCTAACCTCTACCCCCTTGTCGGCAATAATAAGATTGGGTCATAGACAAGATTCAAGCTGGGGCATGAAGCTCGCCTGGAAGTGGGAGGTGGGGAGATTCTTTTTCTATGTGAGGCAGACTTACACCCTATCTGTACCATAGAATGTTCCCTAACCTCTACCCCCTTGTCAGCAATGATAAGATTGGGCTGCAGACAAGATTAAGGCTGGGGCATGTAGCTCGCCTGGAAGTGGGAGGTGGGAAGATTCTTGTTCTATGGGCGACAGAACTACATCCTATCTGTTCCATAGAATGTTTCCTAACCTCTACCCCCTTATCAACAATGATAAGATTGGGCTGCAGACAAGATTAAGGCTGGGGCATGAAACTCGCCTAGAAGTGGGAGGGGGGGGGGTAGATTCTTGTTCTATGTGAGACAGAACTACAACCTATCTGTTCCATAGAATGTTCCCTAACCTCTACCTCCTTGTCAGCAATGATAAGATTGGGCTGCAGACAAGATTAAGGCTGGGGCATGAAGCTCGCCTAGAAGTGGGAGGTGGGGAGATTCTTGTTCTATGGAAGACAGAACTACACCCTATCTGTCCCATAGAATGTTCCCTAACCTCTACCCCCTTGTCGGCAATAATAAGATTGGGTCATAGACAAGATTCAAGCTGGGGTATGAAGCTCGCCTGGATGTGGGAGGTGGGGAGATTCTTTTTCTATGTGAGGCAGACTTACACCCTATCTGTACCATAGAATGTTCCGTAACCTCTGCTCCCTTGTCAGCAATGATAAGATTGGGCTGCAGACAAGATTAAGGCTGGGGCATGAAGCTCGCCTGGAAGTGGGAGGTGGGGAGATTATTGTTCTATGTGAAGTAGAACTTGTAGTGATCTCTTTATTGCCCCTTAAGAGAGTTGGCCTACCTCACTCACCCTACCTCCCTGCTGTATACTTGTAGCTGTGACCATCACCTACATCTTAGCTGGGGATTTTAATATCCCTATACTCATTCACAATATTTCTGCTTATGCTTTTCAGTGAACGATTCTATATTCTATGATCACCTAAGATCTACAAAACAAAACTGCCATCTATACTACGGTTACAAAAATTGTATTAAACCCAGATATGACGTGTGGTCAAATGTTGTTATCATGAGGAGGTACTTTAAAATTGAAGAGTGTTGGTTTAAGCTGATTAAGTACAAGGAATCTTAATCCAGCAGTTTTGTCTTTTCGGTTTTCCAATCAGCTGTTTGACGGGTTAATTTTAACTCCAAGCATTTGTATGATGCAATTTTAATAGTATTTCATTTAATCTATACAGATTCAATTATAGGTTAACCTTGGGTTTGACATAAACTCAATTACTTGCGGCCTGAGGTTAATAAGAAGGAAAAGCTTGACGCAGTTCGCATTTGCAAGAGTTGATGCACAAGTGTGTGTGGTCGAGGACGGTTTAGAAAACGGTACAATATATATATTTGGAGACATTTATATATTATAATCTTCTTACGTTTAATTATGGCAATTTGTATATTAGTGTATTTGTATTTATATTCAAGCACATGTGTGTGTGTATATATATATATATATATATATATATATATATATATATATATATATATATATATATATAATAATAATAAATTAAAAATATTTCAAAAACAAGAATACTTTTAATGAATATATATATAATATTATATATATATATTATATATTATATATGTATGCCTATATATATGTATATGCCTATATATATGTATATATATATATATACATATATATATATATATATATATATATATATATATATATATATATATATATTATTATGTATAGGCCTATGTAAATGTACAAATATGTATTTTACTATCGATTTCCACTAGAATCTTAGGAAAAATCTTAGGATTCAGTGTTATGTTATTATATTATATATATATTAGCAGTCAGGAATAAGCTGTAAGGGCTTAACGAAGATTCTCACGATTTGGAACGATCGGCAACCGTTGATTCCATGGCAACCGTAATTGGCTGGGTTTCCATGTTTCTAACGGCACTTTTCACTGAGTGTGAATCACTTTCCATTTTAGTTTGTTTTTGTTGTTCGAGGCCTCTCCCAATATAGTTGTGTGTTAGGTTTCGAGTACTGTACATGTAGTTATAGTGAGTAATAATGTTTGTCCAATTATGAATGTACCCATATCTACCAGTAGGAGTATATGCTTTATTCAAATAAATATTTATCTATAGGATTTATTTGTAATTACCTTAGTATTCATTTAACCTTCTTTAGTGTAATGTATAAATAATGTTTATAAACGCGCACGCGCGACACACACACACACACACACACACACACACACCATATTATGTATAGATTTATTCCAGTTTTTATATATAATGATGGTATATATATATATATATATAGATAGATAGATAGATAGATAGATATTAGATGTATTTAATGTAATTATTTGTTATATTTTTAGATTGTTTGCCATAATAAAAATGGTTTTATTAATTTTGTTTTCTTTTATTTATAGGTATGTAAAATCCGTTTCACCTTCCACAAATTATGTTTTGGAGATAAGAAAAGATTTATATTATTCTAGCATCCTATACTTTGGTCCAATGATTATACTTACTTCTTAATTAATTTGTCGTGTAAATACTTGGCTTCGTGCTTAGGCTCTGTTACTAGCAATATATCGATGTTGTTAGTTTGTTATGAATGATTCGAGAATCTGTCCCAAACACACGTATCCATTATTATTCAATTTGAAACACAGGTTTTTAATTTCTGTGTGGTATAAATGAGACAAAATGTTCCTATTTACAGTGTGATAAATTTGTATCTTAAAATCTGTTTAGTTTAAAGTCACTGATGATAACGACTTTATCGTCGAAACGCCTGTGTTCGTAGTCGTTATTATTTCATTACACAAATTATATTTTTGTTAGCAATCTACGTTTCACAAATACTAATTATTTTGTAATATGATAATATTCTGTATTGCAAATTTTAAATTTATATTCCAAACTTTAATAGAAAACAAACATATTAAAACAAAATATAATTTTCCATAAATGAAATAATATATATTGTTCTTCTAACAAAATTTAAAATAGTTGTTTTAACTATTTCCTAATTAAACATATTTATTAATAGATTAAAGAATGAAACAACCTATTTCAGTTTAAACAAATTCACTGGTCAAACAGTACCAGCACTTGACTAACCAATATAATAGTGATACAGACAATTAGATCAAAGCAATGTCATATTCACAATGCATATACGGCGTTGCCAAACTGTCGGCTATTTTATATAACGTATCATGCATTCACCTTATCAACACCCGTTCCTCAATAAGTTGTTTATCACTTTTACCTATGTTTGAATATTATTTACATTGAGTAAAGTCCTTGAGAGTATGACTACTATCCTTAATGTATGGCTTATATGTTCACCTAAATTTGGTTTACAAGAAAGAACATAATACAAAACGGAATTTTTATTAGATATTTTTTTTAAACTATTACGATTTTGCCCAATTAAGCTCTTTGAAGAATTTATCATATGCTTTCAATAATAAAATGTATATTAGTGTGGTAAAAGAAACTATGGAGTAAAAAACACAGCGAATTTGGGAAGTACCTCAATAAAAATGAAATTAACCAAACTGAAATATTAATTTATTTAACAGTAACGTACTAAGAAAGGAATTAATTCTGTACATATGCCCAATGACGCCTGGATTAATCGGCAATTTAAACACAATGCAACGCTGAGGTCGTAGTATTTGTGATTATGTAGGCGCTATCAGACTATAAGAAAAACTCTGCTGGTATTAAAATCTTGTACGAAATTATAAACTTTTCTGAATTGATATCCACAACCTAAAGTATTTTTTGTGTCTTAACCAAAGTAGTAATTATTCTAAAACCATTACGAGAAATAACGAATTTGTACATTTTAATACGTGAATCATTTCCGTACAAAATATTTAATAACGACATTTGTGAAAGCCCTACAGCGCCTTCAAAGTTATAAATACTACAACCTCAATGTTAATTAGTTTTTAAATTGCCATCCGGTCCAGGCGTAAGTGTTTGGAGATATTGAATTCTTTTGAATGAGTTTTAGTTAAATTAACTATTTGAGCTTAAATTAACTATTATAATTCTTTATTTTAATTTAACTGAGGTTTATCTCATATTCGTGGTTTGTTTTTAATGTTACTTGTGTTTTATAATTTTTGTCGCACTCAGTATATTTGTACAATTTAATATGTAAACATGTATATAATAAAGTCAAAACTTGTTCAATACATCTTATCTTACCAAATAAAAAGTATTGGATTTATGTTGAGGTTGTGATTGGGACTAAAACCTTTTAACGTATAATCCTTAACTTTGTTTGAACGTTGTAAAACAATTTTTTTAAAATATTGACAATATTTTCACTAAGAAATTTCTTTAACTAAGCCAAGTATAAATTTCTTGTTGTGTTGATGTTGTATTTAAACTTCTCTGCGTCAGTGTGTACTTTGTACAGGCAATTTAAATAATCCGCCGTTTTGTAGTTTTATTTTAAAAATCCAGCCCCCCGAGTGGTCTCATGTCACGAATTAATGTCAGTTTTAAACACACGTGAAGCTACTGCGTTTAAATCTGATTATTAAAAGTATAAAGAAAATTACATTACTATGTAAAATCCTGTTTTTCCAGCAATTTGTTGCGGTAAAAATCTCGAAGTGTTAATATCCTTTTACTGTATTCTTACCTTAAAGTAAATTGTTCTGAATTTTGTTACTTAAATGAATATAAAATATGACTTAAATTAAATTAAGTCAATGGGTCTTATTTTAAAACATATATGGATTGGAATAAGATGGTTCATTGATGGCCCAGAGAGGGTTGCCAGCGCGGCTGCGCTCGCCTATCGACCCCCTAACGGAACACATGGTGTCTAGGTCAGTTTACGGACCGTCACTGGTTCGGCCGGGCCGTTCACACGTAGGGCTGGATACGTTCACAAGAGATTTGACCAAAAAGTAATTGGGTTTACCGTGCGGTTCGTTATTAGTGTTTTGTATGTTCGTACAATCCCAGGATTTATTTGTGATTGTTTGTTCCATTATTAAACATTATTTTTAGTATTACAATATTGTTAGGCTACTATTTTTACGCATTTGTTATCTGTTTTTTTTTTTTTTTTTTTTATGTAGGAATTTTTGTCTATGTGGTGCTCTAGTTAAACGTTAAGCCATGTAATACTTGTCAAAACACCAGATATAAAAGGAAGAACCCGTATCACCAGTTTGTGTAACTTTATTTTAATTTCTATGATTTTATTTCGTTTAAACAGGTATTTGGTGTTTTTATACAGAGGTTTCTTTATGAATAGCTTTATCTTGATTACGTTATTTTGTTAGATTTGTATTTTACGCATTTTTTCATCGGCATTGGAAATACACTTCTCCTTTTTTGCTGGGAGGTTTTTATGCTAAATGCCTCTATACACCTTCTACGGGAACTTACAACACTCCTTCAAGAGTCCCACAAGTAGTGCCTGGTGTCTGGTTCTGGACTAGAGCCAGAATATCAATGTGGACTTGGGAAAGGGCATTTAAATAGAGTTTATTATAGCGATTTGTAACTGTGTGTTAGTGTTTGGATTACAAAGTAAATATTACGCGCAGGACGTCCATCTAATCGTGCTAAAGTAAAAGTTGCCTCTACTTATTCAAGATGTGATTGAAAGCTATTTTCCTTACCCTAACTGAAGGAGTAGCCATACTGTTTTTTTTTTTTTTTTTTTTTTTTTTTATTGATGTAACTTTTCAAGTAACACTTTTTGAAAATAATTGTAGACTTAATTACCAGCGCATTTCGATTTCATTTACAATAACCTTCTTTAATTAATTGAAAAAAAAACAGAAATGTCGTAATGAAATAGATTTATCTTTTATTATAAATTGCAATATTTATAATGAATGGTTTTCATTACGAGCAGGCCAGCTTCAGAACGCAATATTTTTAACTGTTTAATTTGTTTTGCATTTTATTCTTACACCAATAAAGACTACAATTTTGAGTATCCAGGTGAGAAATATATATTATAGATTGCCCGTGTATTGATTTTCCTTTGGGAGTTTTGTACATTTGAACATAAAAACTAAAGAAAACAAATACATATTGCGCCTTAAGGGAAGAGGACCATGAAATGTTGCTACGAATATAACCATCTTATTAGGTGATTTTTGGAAAAATTTTATATATTCCTATTGTAAAGCAAAAACAAAATATGTTTAAGGGCCATTACCCCCTGCGATCCCTCCTCATGCCCGTTTACTGGTCCAATAACTATCCGTTTCAACTCGTTCACTTTTTTTAAGGTCTGATGAAAACGATTGCGTTTTTAAAGAGGGCATTCTCCAGGACTTGTCCTTATTGGGGATTCTTTTTTTTACAACACTGTAAACCATATTGCTCTTGCTTTTTATTCTGTCTTTTAAGATTCGTCCGCTATTATAATCAGTATCATATAAACGCGTTTTTCTCTCAGAATCGTGACTCTTGCGATTCCCCAGTCACGTACATGACGCACGCTTCTGTACTTTCCATTGCTCTGATCGGAACTGATCGATTCAAGTTTTAAACGTAAATCTCTTTTAATTAATGTGAAATATGAATCGATTAATTTAATGCTTCATATAACAAATTTGTGCTATTAGGGTTTGGCAGATCGTTAAATGTAAATGATTGAATCTTATTTAACACTTGATGTTGGTTCCGATTAGTTGGCAACTATTCTTACCAAAGATCAATACGAGTTATATAATCGATTGTTCTATTTTCGATTGCTTTTCATGGGTTGTGTCTAGTTAAATGTATTCCTATATGAACATAAAAATAAATTTAAATGTTTATATGCAAGCTTTTATTTCGTAATGAACTATAAAAGGGTGAAATAATGACTCATCCGCTACCCGAGAATCCTTATAAGTGGATCTATGAGGTGTTAGGGGGAGGTGAAAAGATATTTTACTTTTAGCTAATTGGTTTTTGGAAATTTCATAAAAAGCACAATTAAAAGTACTTTTAACTTTCAAAAGTTAAAAAAACTACTTAAAAGTATAACTTTTAGATACATAATATAATATATTAGTATACTTTTAGATTTATTCTTGATGTAAGTGATGACGTTCTTATAAAGATTTTATAGAATTGGAGATAGTTTCCGGGAAATAATTCCTACGGGGCTCTGGAGGAGGAGGACAGTAGAGGGATGGGGAAGGCTGTAGTGGACGGTGCCGCATCTAATGGCCTAACTGCCAAGAATGGTGTTGGATAGAAAAGAAAGATTTAGTCATAAAAAATCCAAATGTCGCCGAGCAGCAGATGAAATATTATCATTGTCGTTTTAGTTAATTTCGAAATAAAAGCTAGTTTTCAAAAGTTGTAAATTATTTTTATCTTAGGTTACTCATTTTACTCTATAGAAAGTCGTGAAAGGTCGTGAAGGGTTATGTTATAAATATTAGATTTATGTTTCTTAATCGTTTTACTTTAAATGATTATTAAAAATTGTGGTCTCGTGTATTTGAATAAGTCATGTCGAACGATAAATCTCACCCAATGCAGTGAGTATAATAACTGTTTATTATAAAGAAATTAGGGACTTTACTTATTGCAAAGAATCTATTTTATGTTTTTATAACTGATTCACTTATCGTCGATTGTAGAAGACCACTTGGAATTTTAGAGAAATTTCATACGGAAAAAGGGTGAATAATCGATTAAGAGATATGAGGTTTACTTTAGTCTATTTTTTTATTTTATACATTTTTGTCGTTAGGTATTTTTGTATTGCCATTCATTGACAGTTACTTCTACATACAAAATTTCAAATTCCAAGCCTATAGGGAAATTGGTTAAAAGTGAGTTTCTAATTTTGTTTAAAATGAAATCATCTATGTATAGATATAACTGCTATTACGTAGTATTGATTTCTTTTACAAACATATTTTTAAGGTTAATTTTAAACAGCTGTTTATCTGTTTTCTGATTCGGAAACCCGTGCTAACCGCTCTTCATGATCCCTCGCCTTCTTTAAGAAACGCCCGCGTTCGTCATCCAATACTTTGCTGAGGAATTGTAAACTCCCAATATTTTAATCCAATATGTTGCTAACATTAAAAGTAATAATTAAAGAATAAAAATATGGTACAACTCACAAATATAAAAATTTATATTTTGTCGTCATCCTCAGTGAAGATACTCAAATCTAATTAACTAAAAAATATTAAACATAACCTATAAAGTTTTAACAAAAGTAAAACTTTAAGTTAAAACTTTATAGGTTATGTTTAATATATATATTTTTTTTTTTAAATTTGATTTGTGTATCTTCACTGAGGATGACGACAAATTAGTCGTCGAAACGCGTATGAAATAAATTTTTTTATATTTGTGTGTTGTACTATATTTTTATTCTTTAATTATAACTTTCACTCCCAAGCCAGCTCGAATATTATTTATTAAAAGTAATGTTTGTATAATTGTATTTAAGTTATTTGAATAAAATATTCATTTTAAAATGTGTATTTGATACGGTAATAGATGCATCGAAAGAACCAGATAGTACTTGGCTCGTTCAGGTAGCGAGAAGGCCAGATAGAGTACGCGAATAATCTTTGCGTAGTTTTACTCACAATTCAGGGTTAGAAAGGTTGACCTTTGTTAGTGTTTTGAGCTGTATAATACTGTCAGGTGTAGATTAGATGAAAGCGTGTGGATGTGTGGACTAAAGTCACCTGGAGTTCGACCTTCTGTTTTGCATAGACGTCCTAGCAGGAGTAAGGAGGGCTGGACAAGCTGAAACAGTTTCACAACCCTTCTGCGTAAAGTTGGATGTCTGGCCCGCGGAACTTTAATGCTAGCATGGGAGTGGTATATAAGTATTACCTCACGGGGTTTTGCACTCTCGGTAAGAGATAACGGAAAGTTTTTCTAGTTCCCAGGAATTTTGCAATAGCTGACTATACCGTAGGGTCAAATCAGAGTATCCTCTCGCCCCATGGGTGAGTCGTTGACAGGTCAGGCCTTACAGTAAGGTTCTCTCATCCTGGTTCCACTGTTAATGCAATCCTATCCCTTGTAACTTTGTTAGTCCCCATGTTCGGAAATCACAAGATTTTAGTTAGGTTAGTGACGGCGGATAATAGTATGTTGCATTTTAGGTAACCCGCAGTATTTGGTCTAAAAAGTGCTTCTATGACGAAGGGGGTGGAAGGTTTGTACCTAGAATACTGCGCACGTTTCTTTATATTCACAACCTTTCTCCTTTCTCACTCAACGCAAGCAATCCCCCCCCCCCCCCGGTACATGAGTTGAGTGGTTTCACATGCTAGAATACACTCTTAGGATTTTATTCTAGTAACTGTATTTTTGGGCGGATGATAAAATTTTCTATACTCTTCATTTTCATCTGATTTTCATTCATTTCTTTATATTCCATGTACACTTCGGCCTAAAATCGATTGTCATATTTTATAGGATTTACTCGCACAGTTAGTATTGCCTGCAATTATAAAGCAATTCAGCTGCAATAAATGCGACGGTATATAATTCTGGAGCAAAAGAAACTCATTTCAAAAACATGTTTTGCTTTAGATCAATGTTTTTCTGATGGCTAGTAGGCTCTAATGCGTAATGACCGGTACATAATTCCGCCAGTATAGCAGGCTTTCATTCTAGGCAGTCGCAGTCTGTTTTCGTTCCCTCCCTATTTGTTATACTCCTTTCCACCTTACCCCACCATCAGTGTACTTGGAACTACCAAAGCCCACAGCGTGAAATTAACTTTTACAAGTTCCAACTTATGGAAATGTTAAAATTTGGATTTCTAGAGTGCTCTGGAATTACAAATTTTCTCTGGATCTTTCTCGTAATTTCTCAACAATTGCCTTTTCTTAGTATTCGGAATTACAACGAAAACTTAAAAAATATTTAAACGTACTTAAATTACTAAATTAATTTTATCGTTTATTTTGCCTCATTGTTGTTATTATTTTGGTAGATTTTGGTTTAATAACACAGTGCTTATTTGTGACGAATCGTAATTGTGGCGGTTTGAAGAAGTGTGAAGTGTTTATGAATCGCGCCTGGTTCCAATTGATTAGGCAAGTTTTGTAACAGTTTCTGTGGCCGTGGCTTGTGTTATTTCCAAGGATGTGGTGTTGTAGGAGGTTGAATACAGCGGATCCTCTACCGTTCCATACAATCAGACCAGGCAAGTTCTTTGCATCTAATTCTGTAACCTAAGACTTAATACATTTATTTATAAAATGTGCAGTTTTGGCTTCAGATTAAGTTTTGGCCTGTTTCACTTGTGTATTTATTATTAATGAGATTATTAATTTCATTTTTGCATACGTTTTCTTTTTCAGGTTATTGATGTATTATTCCATACATTTTCACTTTAGCTCTATTATTTTCGCGTGTACTTCATTGTCAAATTGAGATTATAATTATTTTGTTTGATTATATATTTTTGAGTTTGTTAATTTCACTATGTTTATATTTTTATTCTGAGGTTATTAATTTCAATTGGAACAATTCTTAGTTTCAGATTATTAATTTCACTTGTATGCTCATTCTCATTTTATGGTTATTAACAGTCATTGAGTATACATTCTCATTTTAGGTTAATTCCACTATGGGTAAGCATACCGATATTGAGTTTATTCTCGTAAGTTTGATTACTATTAATGTTTTAAAATCGTTTTACCTTTATATAATTATTTATTTTGATATCTGTTGCAGATTCATTCTTATTTTATGGTTATTAATTTTACTTTTATATAATTTGTTTTTGAACTTATATGCATTCTCGTTTATTTGTTATTAATTTCATTTGCTACACATTCTAGTTTTGAGATGATTATTAATAAATTTGATTTTGAAATTAATATATTTTATTGTAAATACATTTTCAATTTTATGTTATTATTTTCACTTAACATATATTCTTGGTTATTTAGGTGTAAAAATGTTTTAGCTATAATTCACTTCAACGTACCGTTTCCTTGATCTGGCAACTCAGATTCACTCCTAGTACTTTTTTTTGCCAAAACTATTGCAAGCCACCTCTGTTTATTCATACATATTCGATAAAGTACCCCTGTTGCTTATAAGGGCGCCCAGTAAATGATTATGCATGTTCCAAATAAGTCTTAGTTGTGCCCCTCCCACACTTCCTCCTAGTTTTTCGCTCCGCCCCTAATTTCGTTTGTTACAAACTACTTACTATGCAATGTGTTTTAGAAGATTACTAGTACTTTGGGTACGCATTGTTTAAGAGAGAGATATACATGACCCTCCTATCCGTAGAAATGTCCTCTGCTGCCGATACCAGCGGGTCTTTATGTCTCATGTTTTATCCTATCTTTATTACATTCTAACCTTCTTCGTAGACGGAAGTAAAGTGGACTCTCGCTTAGGTCCCTATAGAGTAGAGAGGAAATATATGGCCTGTACATGTCAGAATGAATCTTTCATTATAATCCAGAAAAGGAATAAGCAAATTTTCAGCGCAATTGCTCGTCATGAATGGGAGAAACATTGATTACACTACTTGAACTAAACAGACATAAGATTTTGTTTTCTAATTTTTCACACATTAATTTTTCATCAGAATTTTATTCTCTTGCATGGTGTATTGTCATCGATAACTGCATACTCAGAATTGCATATTCCTAGCATACCAGAAATAAAAAACAGGGAGGTTCGAACAAAAATAAATCGCCCTGATGAGTTCAAGATTCTTGTTCGTTAGAATGGAAAACAATAGTGTTTATTATAGCGTTAATATTTCACTATACGTACTTAACTCTACATAATAACTTCAGAGACATAGCAAGGGATTTGAGGTGCGCTGGAGTGGTGGAAGGCCAGGCAGCTGTGTACACCTCTCTCGCATTTAGGCACAATGGTAATGGACCTATATGTATGGCATAAAGGTTCGACAAACACTGATCCAGACGTTCATGGACATATAAAATCTGGATTATTTACAACATATTTTGCTTATATAAATATAGGTCATTAAAATTTTAAAAAAACACTCTAGCCACATAAACAGTCCATAGAACGTCTTTCAGTTCATGAATATATAAAATCTATATTCATTTTTAACATATTTTGGTAATTATAAGTCAATAAAATAGCAAAAAGTACCCTATCCACGTAAACAATTCATGAAAGTATATATTCATAAACCTATTAAATCCAGACCCACTCAAAACAAATAGAGATATAGATCATAAAAGTGGAGTTTTATAAACATTTTGAAAAAATTAGTCTTGTAATTTTAAGTAGTCGCAAACATTATTTTAATGACAACTGCAGTAAGTAAAAGAGGACTAGCCACCACGTCAGTTAAATTCATTTGGAATAAAGAAATGTAAAAAGACTCGCCTTTAACAACTAAAGTACAGTGACAACACTGGTTCAGAAATTCTAACTGTGAACACAAATATACAGAAAATAATAAAGTAAAAAACGGATTTTGGCGAAAACGCAAAACACATAACAAGATCAGGCAATAACGGATAGATCAGAGAAACTATATAAAAATAATAACTTTCCTGGTATAGCCATAAAAGTAGAAATGAGCATGACCGATTGCCAATAAAAGCTTGGAGACGGAATCTCAAAAATGAAATATAGAAGATAAATAAAGAAATATTAGTAAAGTGGGAAGAATGGTGTTGCTATGTATAGAAGATACATTTAAGATGATTTTTATAACATTCATTTTCAGCATTGTGAAGAGATAATTAACCTGATGACTGACAACAATAAACATGTTAACGTGATGAGCAACAACAATTAACAGGTTAACCAGCTCTCAGTAATGCTCATAATGAATGGGCTCTCTCTGTTTATATATACTGTATATTTCGTTTTAACATTTAAGATCTTCATCTCCTTCCTCCGAATAAAAATGAGACTACAACAAATTTAATTAATTTCTTCAAAGATTAATCTACAAATGAACCGACTGGTCTGTCCTGTAATCCAATAATAAAATATCAGCTGATTTAACTAATTACTCTCGGCAACGAATCAGTCCTAAAATAACAAATTAGGGTGGCTATGCTTCTAAACAGGCATACGAACACTCCGTTATATAATACTATCCTAATTTAGACCAATGAAAGCCCTCCATTAGGTAAGCACGCACATACATAAAGTATGAACTCTAGCGGTCAGCTGACGTCAAGCGGACAACTATTGATCTGGAGGAATATACTGCGTGACTAAAGCAAAAAGCGTGTCTCTTACCCACTGCTATATTGATCTCGTTCAGACAGAAATCGCTTTATAAAGGGAAAACTTGACAGCGTTTACTGGACAGGAGAACTTACGCAATCCGTAGACAAGTTGATTTCAAAATAAGAAGAAATGCAATATTTTCTTGTAAAACAATTTTTTTTTTTAATGCTCGACCATTCTAATTGGACACGGCCGAACTGGGCCCACGTTCAAAACATCCCTAGGCGGATCACCATCAACCTTTAAAGGGTCAGGGTTAAATTGGCCCCTTGGTCAATTGGGCAACATTAGTTTTGTTAAGTAATCAGACATTAGTTTTTATTTTAATGTACGATAGAATTAAAAAATAAAACATAATGGAAGCAAATTAATACAACAATAAACTACAATAGATAATACAATAAAACTTTACTACCACATAAAGTAATATAAAATTCATTAAACATAATGTACTTTCATCTTTTAGTTATTATTTAAACCTAGGAATAATCGTACTCAATAACGTATTGCTCGCCAAGTCAAGCGAGCATTCCATTACGTGTCCGTTTTTGTTAACCCTATAAAGGTGAGATGCTGAACCGTTCCAATGGCCACCTGGCAATGGTGTGGCCAGGAGGCTTCATCATTTTGTGCACACATAATATCAAATATGACTACACGACTATTTATACCGATACAAAAAGGAGATGTTTCAATCGCCTAAAATAGATGTTTGACCACCATCTGACAGTAACCAAACATCTATTTTTGATGTTTGAATGTATCTAAAGCTAAGGTGGGTGCGAGAAATTCCATTTTGTCGGTCAGGATTGTAGAGGTATGGGCTCAATTTGCCAATACCTCCGAACTTACCATGAGCCCAATTCAACCGTCATTTTTTCGACCCTAACAGACCATGGGCCCAATTCGATATCACCTTTCTAATTAACAACCACACCCTAGAGAATTCTAGTAAAGTTTCAGTTGTAAGTGGCTCAGGTAGAAATGTAAACACTGAAATTTTAAAACTACACGCAATCGGAAATGTAACAACAAGAACCTCCCTGTTTTTTATTTCTGGTAAGCTAGGAATATGCAATTCTGAGTATGCAGTTATCGATGACAATACACCATGCAAGAGAATAAAATTGTGATGAAAAATTTTTGTGTGAAAAATTAGAAAACGAAATCTTATGTCTGTTTAGTTCAAGTAGTGTAATCAATTTTTCTCCCATTCATGACGAGCAATTGCGCTGAAAATTTGCTTATTCATTTACCTTCGATGACATTGTTTCAATCATAAAAATATATATTAACATGTGTTGTCAATACACAAAAATATCAAAAAAGCAGAATAAAAAAAATAAAAGACAAAAAACGTTTTAAATCACTATTTACTTTAAATGATTTAAAATAATAAAATATTGCTATGTGGAATGACGAAAACTAAAGGGAGTCAATAATCAATTTCATATCTATTAGATATTAATACTTTGTTTGTAAAAGCTTATAGAATATTAAAAAAAAAACACCCTCTTTAAATGTATAAGATTTCCAAAGCTTTTAGTTTTTGCCATAAAATATCCATTGTTGCTGAGTAGGAAGAAAGACTTTTTAAAACTCTTTAGATAACTCCGAAATGAAAATCTGGTTAATAAATATTTATTATTATTATGATATTTCTTAATTATTTATACAATTACTAGCCTTGTTTTCAAATATTAATTGATTTACGTACATTGTTTTATATTTCTGTTTTTATTACTTAACGTCAGTGTTTTTATTTTATACGAATATATCAACAATTTTAAATTGTTTTGATTGTATTTAGACCAATTGATTTCGTCTGAATTCGTTTATATTAGACCTATTAGACTTACAAATGGGATGATTTTCCTTTCTTCTTGTTCTTCCGTCTCTCTCTTGTAAATAGCCTGCTGGATTATATATCTAATTCCGTCATTATTAAGCTTTGGAAACCATTAGTCTTATCGCGTCACTAAACAAATACCTGTTCAATATTTTGGTAGGGTTACTAACGGTTATCTTTGATAACATACGGCTTTTCCATTTTCTTTATAGTGTTTTATTGCCATTTTTTTAAATTCATTTTTCATATTCTTTGTAATTTCTAAATAATTCTAAGTGAGTTTGATTTGTTTTATAAGTAGCCTACTTGTTTTAAAAATTCAAAAAGAAATATTTGGATACTGTTAGAAAAACAGATCTACATCTTTAAAAGCCAATTTTATTTACACATCTGTATAATGTTTTATTACCTTCATGTAAAGTATTTCTGTTCATGTTAATATTACTTTAGCGCATTGTCGCTAAACTGTAGTTTGCTAAAACTATGTAGAAAGTATGTTATGGGCTATTTGAATATATATATATATATTGCAGTATGTTTTCTTGTGTATTAATAAAGAACAAAAGTCTAAATACAAATACAAGAATTATAATTGAATTTACAATTCAAAGCTTTTCGTTGGCTAACAGTACCAACATCATCAGGAATATTAAACAATTCAATTGTTTAATATTCCTGATGATGTTGGTACTGTTAGCCAACGAAAAGCTTTGAATTGTAAAATCAATTATAATTCTTGTATTTGTATTTAGACTTTTGTTCTTTATATATATATATATATATATATATATATATATATATATATATATATATATATTAAAGTAGCGACATCTCAGTAGGCTACATATTCTCTCTCGTCCAGTTTATTCTCCAGTCCAGTCAATCTTGACTTTTATTGTTCTATTATGTATAAGGTATGTTATGGGCTATTTGAATATATATATATTTTAAAGTAGCGACATCTCAGTAGGCTACATATTCTCGTCCAGTTTATTTGAGTCAATCTTGAGTTTTGTTGTTGAATTAAAGAATAAAATTACAGTGCCTTAGTAGGAACATTAATTAATTACCTTTCCTATTTTTCATAATTTGTTTGGGTCTTTAACCTTTAGCTTATTTTAAAGATAGTACAAAACTAAAGTTTGTCTTCACCTCGCGACATAAATACTGATTTATGTAAAGCTTATTTATGTTCGCATTTAGTAAATTATCGCAACTGAATATCTCTCTCGTTTATAACCCCAATATATTGGTATGGATAGGCTTGGTTACTGAAATGCAAAAATTTGAACGTTGATGAAAAGCACTGAAATCCCCCCCCTGCAAGGATTATCGTGAAAACCACGATTGTCGCTTAGAGATATTGTCTGTGCTGGAGCACGCCGGCTGAGCGGAGACTTGTAGACGCTATTGATCAAGCTAAGGTTAGACGCCTCTTTGTCGCGTCGTTATGCGGACAGACGCACCATCCCGGCACTTACGTAAATAGCCCTTGAACAGGGCAAGTGCCTGTTAAGGCGCGTGTTGATGGAAAAAAAGGTGTTGAAGCTTCGTTCTGATTTTATTTCCAGAATCAATTACTTATAATATAGATTTAAATTATAAGGTTTATAAACAGATTATAAATCCTGGGAACTCGTTAAGATGTGCAAACCATAAATTTTCGGATTCGATTTTTTAGCCTTGTATAAACAGGTACAATGCCTATTGGGAGGAATGCTGGTTGTTAACTGAAACACAGCCTTTCTGCCTCTCTCTCTCTCACACGCGCTCACACACACACACACACACACACACACACACACACACACAACATAAACACACACACACACACACTCACACACACAAAACACACACACACACACACACACACACACACACACACACACCATATTATGCATAGATTTATTCCATTTGTTATATTTTTAGATTGTTTGCCATGGTAAAAATGCTTTTATTAATTTTGTTTTTTTTTTATTTATAGGTATGTAAAATCCGTTCCACGTTCCTCAAATTATGTTTTGGAGGTAAGAAAAGATTTAGATTATTCTAGCTATACTTTGCTCCAATGATTGTACTTCTTTCTTAATTATTTGTTGTGTAAATACTTGGCTTCGTGCTTAGGCTCTGTTACTAGCAATATATCGATACTGTTAGTTTGTTATGAATGATAAATAATGTAAACATTATTGTAATTTTCATTCCTGATGATGATGGTACTGTTTGCCAACGAAACGCTTTGGATATAAATTAATAAATATTCTTGTATTTGAATAACCTATGTTGTTTTAAATTATTAAACAAGAAAACGTATTTTATATTTATATACAGTATATATATATATATATATATATATATATATATATATATATATATATATATATATATATATATATATATATATATTGTATGTCGAAAATACATGTTCTGTCGGACGGGATGGTTCAGTGATAATATAATCTGGAAAAATCTTGTACAAAGGTTTTCAATTTCTTTGCTGTATTAATGAGACAAAATGATCCTATTTAAGTGTAATATACTCGAAATCTGTGTAGCTAAAGTTACTGAAGATGTGACTTTGACGTCGAAACGCGTATTGTAAAATGAATTATTAATAGGGAGTTCGTCGTCGTTATTATTTAATTCCAAAATTATATTTTAGTTTGTAATTTAAGTTTTACAAAGACAAATTTATTTTGTAATACAGTAATATTCTGTATTAAAAATTTTATATATTTTTAAATTTGTATACCAAACCTTAGATATAAATTATAAGGTTTATAAACAAATTATAAATCCTGGGAACTCGTTAAGATGTGGAAACCATAAAATTTCGTATTCGATTTTTTAGTCTTGTATAAACAGGTACAATGCCTATTGGGAGGAATGCTGGTTGTTAATTGAAACACAGCCTACCTGTCTCTCTCTCTCTCTCTCTCTCTCTCTCTCTCTCTTTATTTCTCTTTCTCTCTCTCTTTATTTCTCTTTCTCTCTCTCTCTCTCTCACACACACACACACTATGTACACACACACACACACACACCAGTTAGTCGTAATGGTGTAAATAATTTTTTTGGGACGTCCTGGAAACATAAAGGTGTATTGTTTTTTTCTAAACTAAGGTAACCCTTAAACAAGTGTAAGAGAAAGTTTAACATCTGGAAGAGGCAAAGTGCTCCTAAAAGTAACATGTAACGGCTAAGTAACGAGGAAAATTTCATACCGCATAAACTGTTTGCAGAATGTTCACTCGTTCGAATATTTACAATGTTAAACTCGGAAATATCATAAGAGGGGATAAAATGGCTGTTTTATCGAGACTACGTTTTGATCTTCAAGGTAATACAGACGTATTTTAGTAAGGCCACATAGTTCTAAGAGAATATTTTATATAAGGGAGTTTTTTTGTGAGATCAGTAGTTGAGGGAGAATGTAAATAAATTTAGAACCGTAAGAGACTTTTTATAACTAATTGAAAGTACAGTTAAGAGAGATCAAGTAAAGCTATTAAGGATAAAGGAAGTTAGTAAAAGGTTACAATTATCACTGCGCAGAATGGATAGGTAAACTCGAATTAAGTGCTTTAAGTTAAATTCCAACAGTAACGGCGCAATCCAAGGAGCTCTCAAACACAAGTACAACTAACTTTACTAGATTATTTTTTCTCCCAAAGCAAATGGTGCAATTATAACCTAGTCAATTACGTACAAATATATCATAGTCACTTATAAATATCTATTCATAAATTTTGATCAGGTTTTTTATATATTATACCACTGTACCTTATACTGAGGTTCCAAATAAGGACCTGTGTGGTTTAGGAGTAGTAACATTGTACCTAATAATTTTTATGAAGAAAACACAAGGCATCACGAGTCCGTCATTTATTAAGAGATATTGTTTATTAGTTCTTAAAGTAAAGACTGTCATTGTGAAAGCATAAGTTGTAAGTCACGTATTGTCAAGAATAAATAAGACGTTATTAAATTTAATATGCTTGCTTAAATTATTTAGCGACATAATGGTTAGCTATTAACTATTTAAAAAACGTTGACTCAGTAAACAACCATTATTAATGTAAGCGATGGATTGTCCGTTCTAGGCTTCCATTTGTACAAATTTGCATAAATTATAAAGCTCTCATTTAAATTCTTGTAAAAATATAACGAGAAATAATTTGTTCAAAATGTCTTTATTTAATTAACACAAGTGTGGCTGTAGGTATTATAAGGTCTTTGAATTTAATACACAATATGAAAACATTTGCAACCCTGCTTTCTTGAATTCACCAACACTTCACTATAATGTACTTAAACATTAATCTTACTTGGTATATGACACGTAATTAAACCCTCGAAAGTTACGCGCACATATACCAAGTAAGATTATTGTTTAAGTAAATTTTAGTGTAGACACACGCGCGCGCGCGCACTCAGACAGCGCGCTATACCATTTATTTTATCATTTGTACAATTATAAAATGCGAATATATAATTAAACTCATTAATTCCTCCACCAGGTAAAACTATACCAAAATTGTTAAATGTAGTTCTAGAATTGCTGGAACCCTTCTGGATTGTAGTGGACGACACTCAACATTCTTACCCACTGCACACTAGTTCCTATGTATGGAAAATTGGGTGGGAGGAAAAATATAGTTTTAAAATTGGGCTTTTGTATAAATCAGTTTAATAGAACAAGTGCTGATGTATCGAGATCTGATATTCCAATTCCTAAAAGTTTCACATGGCCCGATAATGCGAAGATGAGACAATGTACACTTGAGCAACGCATGTCGTTCACATATTAGAGTCAATCGTACGATTGTTTACTTCTGAACCACTTAAGCTACTACAAGAACTACTGTATCAGTTGGGATTTTTATAAAATCCATTCTTTTCTTCAATTTAATTTTCTTAGCTACTTTTAATTTCCTCCAATAATAACTTTACTGTAGTAAAAAAAAGTTTTGTGAATTTAAAAATTGGCGAAAGTCATGAAAATTAGATATTATTTCGGGAAATTTATTTTTAAAAACATTTAAAGCAAAAGGAACAACAGACATCATTTTAAAAAATTACTAGGCAACTATTAGAATATCAAATCTATATATTGGAAAAAAGTAAATCTACTTGCTAAGGTCTGGTCAGGAAAACCTATTTACGAACTAACTGCTAAATCCACATGTTGAGTGCCCATTGACAAAATTATAAAGCACTTTAAGTATTTTTTTTTTGAATTCTTTTTTAAAGTTTTATGTGAAATATTTACGAAACAGCAAATAATTGCAGAAACACTCTTTAATGTCAAAGAACACACAGAAATTCTGAAATATTTATTCGACCTTAAACACAATGTCTATAAAACTATCTCTTTTAAAATTAT
>JBAIZL010000004.1:245147272-245262272 GCA_036971475.1 Prosapia bicincta | reverse complement strand
CGGAGGGACCTTATCGGTGTAGAGCACGTAGCTACAGCCTTTGTACTCTCTTCCTATCCCTACCACAGGATTAGCTTAGTGGATAGCTACCTCTTTGCAGAATCCAAGTACCCACCTGATGCTAAATCTTCTGATATCCTCCAGTGTACATACTTGCCAGCCAAACCACTTTCTCCTTGCAGCTCCCAAAGCAGGGCACTCACAGAGCACGTAGATTGGGCTTTCCTCTTAGTCCTCGTCGCATCTCTTGCACTCAGGCGACCTACATCTTCCAATTTTGTATTCGAACACCCTCAGATTCCCTTGGCCTGTGATCAGCTCTACAGTTACTTGTACAAGACAAGTCATTACAGTTTGTTTTCATATTTCTCTGTGTTCTTATTTGAGGTCATGCACATACAAAAGGAATCAATTAACAATATACCATTAAAATCAGATGTTTATTGTCCTGTCCTTTTCTTCAACAAAAAAAAATGTCGCTGTCCATTGAAACACACCGCTCGATATTGTATGTCGTGTTAAATTTATATAACCTAATGATGAGGTTAATTATAACCCACCTCTGCGACCACTGAATGACAAAACAGCACGTGAATCGTTACCTCGATTAGTTTCTACAGCGTGTTCACCTTACTTGCACTCAGTACAGGTGTTTCAGAACAGAATGTATCGTGAGTAACTGGACAATCGATTACCTGCTTAAGTTTTATTATCCACTTCAGGAATCCGATCCTGAATAAAACATTAGCGATCAGACGAAGTGTAACATTACCACGGCCAAGCTATTCCTATAAACTGGTCTTGTATTATGCAGATTATGCACAACGTAATGCTTGTATGTACCTGTAATATTAATTACGTACATGGATGTTAAACGTTGCGTGTTAAACTGCCATGAATTGGTTCGTCCTCTTACAAGTTCATTGACGTGCATTAAAAAAATATATTTTTTTTGTTTAATTACGGTGATTAAATACAAGCAAGTATTTCCTATTTATTTGCCTGACTATAATTTATACCTGTAACCTTGTTATAGATTCTTTTACTGGGCTGCAAGAAACATCTCTTCCTGCCGCTTGTATGTTCTACCATACAATCTTTTCCTATTTCTGTTCATCCCGGTGTTGAAAGAATTAATACAAAATAATTCAAAGATGTGATCTAAAACGAAAAACCCTTACCAAATATGAAAATCCTTCGATTGGATATACCCGAACAAAGTTGTAGATCCAGCGTTGATATAATTTGATTGTGCCTGTACGAATTCGTAAGAGGATTTGATACATTTTTTTAAAAATGTAACGTATAATTGCGTATTTAGACCTGTTTAAGTGAAAGGGTGGTGCGACAAGTTCCACCTGCGCCGCGTACTTTTGTTTTTGTTTTTACTAGTAACGACCTTCGTAGTTGAGTAATCCATTACAAGTCACATCGCTTTGGAATTTAAAGTGGTTGCCCTTATAAGGTACAAAGCGCTAGGCCTGCAGCTTCGCCTACATTCCTTATTAAAACTACAGCATTACTAATAAACTCGAAGTTATTGCTGGAACGGCCTCCGCGCATGCTCGTAACGACGGTTTCAGCATAAATACATTTACGACGGTTTGTTTACGGCGATAAATTTAGTAGTTGCACCTAGTATAGGGCATTAGCAGCCAGACCGATGTACTACCGAAACGGTATGATTTATTGCTAATGGTTCAAACGGTTCTTTACCCTTTAAACATTCTCTTCTCTCTCTCTCTGTCCCTCCCTCCGTTTTTGTCCTTCCATCTCTTTGTCACCCCTGTCTTTTGTCCCTTCTTTCGCTATACTCTCTCTCCTCTCTTTCTGTGTCTGCTCCTCTCTTTTTTCTCCTTCCCTCGCTCTTAGGTTTCCCCTTCACTCTCCCCCTCTCTCGGTCTAGTTGATGTTCTTCACCTTCCCTCTTCTTCTACTCTCTTTCTCTCCTTCTCTCTTCTCGTTTCCCCCTCTCCTTCTCTGTCTATCCGTTCGTTTTTACTCCTTCCATCCAACTTTCTTTCGGTTTTCCTTTTCTGTCTCTCTGTGACTTCGATTTTCCCCCCTAAATACGGTGTATATATACATATTTATGCCTGTGTGTGTATGCGTGCATACTCAAGCTCGGTAATTATGTGTTTTTTTTTAACATACTTGTACCAGAGAGAAACTTTAATGCACAAGATTATGCTCGACAAAAATACATACGCAGTGAATAATCACAAAGTGTCATATGTTAAGCGGCCTGGGCAAACGACAATGCCTTCCATACAATTCCTAACCATGTAATTAACGACAAAATCAATCGAGGATGCTCAAGTACGTTTCCATTTATCAGGCACTGCATCAACTTCCGCCTTGGTACTATTAATTACCTCTGTAGGAGGCCACGTGCCTAAAGGACATGACAAATTGTAAGTTCCGACGGGTCCATGAGGTGAACAATGCCGGTTATTGTGGCTAGCTTGATTTATAGAAGCCGTACTGGAAAAGTTAAAATTATTGATCTTGGTTGAGGAAAGCTGTCTTCTCTCTGTCTTCAGCATTAAAGTCCCGAGGAATACCTTTTATTTTCTCATCCTTTGTTCTTTGCTGAACTAGTAGCCGTGTCTTTATTAATGCATGTCTTTAACGCACTCGTATTAATCAGTATTTTTAAATCCACCATATTCATTTATGTGTTTAAACCCCTCTTTTTAATTAATATCATTAATCCAATTCCCTCGTATTAACGAATATATTTAAAGGGTTCGTATTAATGAATAACTTCAATACTTCCATACAAAGGATTTTTAAAAACCATTCGTATTAACAAATACCTCTAAATGCTTTGTGTTATTTAATGTGTTTAAGCGTTTCGTTTAAACGAATATCTTTAAACCCTTTGAATTAATGAATATTTTAATTCATTTGTACTAATATTTTTAATAAGTTCTGTTTAATAAATATCTTTAAACTCTTCTTATTATTGAATATTTTTAAATCCCTCGTATTAATTAATATTGTAATCACTTTGAACTAATGATTATCTTTAAACCTTTCGTATCAATGAATATCTTTAAACTCTTCCTACTAATGGACATTTTAATCCCTCGTACTAATTATTATTTTAATCTCTTCCTACAAATGAATATCTTTAAACTGTTCTCATTAATGAAAATCTTTAAACTCTTCCTACAAATGAATATCTTTATCCTGTTCGCATTAATAAATATCTTTAAACTATTCCTACTAATAAACATTTTAATCCCTCGTACTAATTATTATTTTAATCTCTTCCTACAAATGAATATCTTTAAACTGTTCTCATTAATGAAAATCTTTAAACTCTTCCTACAAATGAATATCTTTATCCTGTTCGCATTAATAAATATCTTTAAACTATTCCTACTAATAAACATTTTAATCCCTCTTACTAATTATTATTTTAATCTCTTCCTACAAATGAATGTCTTTAAACTGTTCTCATTAATGAATATCTTTAAACTCTTCCTAGAAATGAATATCTTTAAACTGTTCGCATTAATAAATATCTTTAAACTATTCATACTAATAAACATTTCAATCCCTCGTACTAATTATTATTTTAATCTCTTCCTACAAATGAATATCTTTAAACTGTTCTCATTAATGAATATCTTTAAACTCTTCCTACAAATGAATATCTTTAAACTGTTCGCATTAATAAATATCTTTAAACTATTCCTACTAATAAACATTTTAATCCCTCGTACTAATTATTATTTTAATCTCTTCCTACAAATGAATATCTTTAAACTGTTCTCATTAATTAATATCTTTAAACTTTTCCTACAAATGAATATCTTTAAACTGTTCGCATTAATAAATATCTTTAAACTATTCCTACTAATAAACATTTTAATTCCTCGTACTAATTATTATTTTAATCACTTCCTACAAATGAATATCTTTAAACTGTTCTCATTAATGAATATCTTCAATATCTTCCTACAAATGAATATCTTTCAACTGTTCTCATTAATGAATATCTTTAAACTCTTCCTACAAATGAATATCTTTAAACTGTTCGCATTAATAAATATCTTTAAACTATTCCTACTAATAAACATTTTAATCCCTCGTACTAATTATTATTTTAATCTCTTCCTACAAATGAATATCTTTAAACTGTTCTCATTAATGAAAATCTTTAAACTCTTCCTACAAATGAATATCTTTATCCTGTTCGCATTAATAAATATCTTTAAACTATTCCTACTAATAAACATTTTAATCCCTCTTACTAATTATTATTTTAATCTCTTCCTACAAATCAATGTCTTTAAACTGTTCTCATTAATGAATATCTTTAAACTCTTCCTAGAAATGAATATATTTAAACTGTTCGCATTAATAAATATCTTTAAACTATTCATACTAATAAACATTTCAATCCCTCGTACTAATTATTATTTTAATCTCTTCCTACAAATGAATATCTTTAAACTGTTCTCATTAATGAATATCTTTAAACTCTTCCTACAAATGAATATCTTTAAACTGTTCGCATTAATAAATATCTTTAAACTATTCCTACTAATAAACATTTTAATCCCTCGTACTAATTATTATTTTAATCTCTTCCTACAAATGAATATCTTTAAACTGTTCTCATTAATGAATATCTTTAAACTCTTCCTACAAATGAATATCTTTAAACTGTTCGCATTAATAAATATCTTTAAACTATTCCTACTAATAAACATTTTAATCCCTCGTACTAATTATTATTTTAATCTCTTCCTACAAATGAATATCTTTAAACTGTTCTCATTAATGAATATCTTTAAACTCTTCCTACAAATGAATATCTTTAAACTGTTCGCATTAATAAATATCTTTAAACTATTCCTACTAATAAACATTTTAATCCCTCGTACTAATTATTATTTTAATCTCTTCCTACAAATGAATATCTTTAAACTGTTCTCATTAATGAATATCTTTAAACTCTTCCTACAAATGAATATCTTTAAACTGTTCGCATTAATAAATATCTTTAAACTATTCATACTAATAAACATTTCAATCCCTCGTACTAATTATTATTTTAATCTCTTCCTACAAATGAATATCTTTAAACTGTTCTCATTAATGAATATCTTTAAACTCTTCCTACAAATGAATATCTTTAAACTGTTCGCATTAATAAATATCTTTAAACTATTCCTACTAATAAACATTTTAATCCCTCGTACTAATTATTATTTTAATCTCTTCCTACAAATGAATATCTTTAAACTTTTCTCATTAATGAATATCTTTAAACTTTTCCTACAAATGGATATCTTTAAACTGTTCGCATTAATAAATATCTTTAAACTATTCCTACTAATAAACATTTTAATCCCTCGTACTAATTATTATTTTAATCTCTTCCTACAAATGAATATCTGTAAACTGTTCTCATTAATTAATATCTTTAAACGTTTCCTACAAATGAATATCTTTAAACTGTTCGCATTAATAAATATCTTTAAACTATTCCTACTAGTAAACATTTTAATCCCTCGTACTAATTATTATTTTAATCTCTTCCTACAAATGAGTATCTTTAAACTGTTCTCATTAATGAATATCTTTAAACTCTTCCTACAAATGAATATCTTTAAACTGTTCGCATTAGTAAAAATCTTTAAACTATTCCTACTAATAAACATTTTAATTCCTCGTACTAATTATTATTTTAATCACTTCCTACAAATGAATATCTTTAAACTGTTCTCATTAATGAATATCTTCAATATCTTCCTACAAATGAATATCTTTAAACTGTTCTCATTAATGAATATCTTTAAACTCTTCCTACAAATGAATATCTTTAAACTGTTCGCATTAATAAATATCTTTAAACTATTCCTACTAATAAACATTTTAATCCCTCGTACTAATTATTATTTTAATCTCTTCCTACAAATGAATATCTTTAAACTGTTCTCATTAATGAATATCTTTAAACTCTTCCTACAAATGAATATCTTTAAACTGTTCGCATTAATAAATATCTTTAAACTATTCATACTAATAAACATTTTAATCCCTCGTATTAATTATTATTTTAATCTCTTCCTACAAATGAATATCTTTAAACTTTTCTCATTAATGAATATCTTCAATATCTTCCTACAAATGAATATCTTTAAACTGTTCTCATTAATGAATATCTTTAAACTCTTCCTACAAATGAATATCTTTAAACTGTTCGCATTAATAAATATCTTTAAACTATTCCTACTAATAAACATTTTAATCCCTCGTACTAATTATTATTTTAATCTCTTCCTACAAATGAATATCTTTAAACTGTTCTCATTAATGAATATCTTTAAACTCTTCCTACAAATGAATATCTTTAAACTGTTCGCATTAATAAATATCTTTAAACTATTCATACTAATAAACATTTTAATCCCTCGTATTAATTATTATTTTAATCTCTTCCTACAAATGAATATCTTTAAACTTTTCTCATTAATGAATATCTTTAAACTATTCCTACTAATAAACATTTTAATCCCTCGTACTAATTATTATTTTAATCTCTTTCTACAAATGAATATCTTTAAACTGTTCTCATTAATTAATATCTTTAAACTTTTCCTACAAATGAATATCTTTAAACTGTTCGCATTAATAAATATCTTTAAACTATTCCTACTAGTAAACATTTTAATCCCTCGTACTAATTATTATTTTAATCTCTTCCTACAAATGAATATCTGTAAACTGTTCTCATTAATTAATATCTTTAAACGTTTCCTACTAATAAACATTTTAATCCCTCGTACTAATTATTATTTTAATCTCTTCCTACAAATGAGTATCTTTAAACTGTTCTCATTAATGAATATCTTTAAACTCTTCCTACAAATGAATATCTTTAAACTGTTCGCATTAATAAATATCTTTAAACTATTCCTACTAATAAACATTTTAATCCCTCGTCCTATTAATTAATATTTTGTTCTCTTTGTACAAATGAATATCTTTAAACAGTTCGCATTAATGAATATCTTTAAAATCTTCCTAATAATAAATATTTTAATCTCTGGTACTTATTAATATTTTTATCTCTTCTTACAAATGAATATTTTTGAGGGCGATGTCGAATTGGGCCCACGGTCTGTTAGGATCGTAAAACGACGGTTGAATTGGGCCCATGATCAATTCGGAAGCAGTGTCGAATTGAGCCCATACCTCTATAATCATGACCTACAAAATGGAATAATCGCATCCACTTTACCTTTAAATACATTCAAACATCAATAATAGATGTTTGGTTACTGTCAGATGGTGGTCAAACATCTATTTTAGGCGATTGAAACATCCCTTTTTTATATCTATATAAATAGTCGTGTAGTCATATTTGATGTGTATGTGTGCACAAAATGATGAAGCCCCCTGGCCACACCATTACCAGTTGTAGCCATTTAAACGGTTCAGCATCTCACCTTTATAGGGTACGTAATGGAATATTTGGATTTAAATAATAAATCAAAGATGAAAGTGCAGTGTTTTTAATGAATTTTATATTTCTTTATGTTTTAGTAAAGTTTTATTTGTATTTATTTACTTCCATTATGTTTTAGTTGTGACATACTACTTCAATTGTTAGTAATTCTATCGTACATTAAGATAAAAACGAATATCTGATCACTTAACAAAACTAATAATGTTGCCCGACTGACCAGGGGCCCAATTAAACCTCGACACTTTGAGGGTTGACGGTAATTCGCTTAGGGATGTTTTGACCGACTGTGACCATTTTTAAACCCTTCGAAATTAATTAATATATTTGAACTCTCCGCATTAATAAAAATTCTTAATGCGCTCATAATTAATGAATATTTCAATCCCTTCGTACTAATGAATATTTTTAACCTCTGTTATTATGAATATTATGAATCTATATGAATTAATGAATATTTCAATCCCTTCGTACTAATGAATATTTTTAACCTCTGTTATTATGAATATTATGAATCTATACAAATTAATGAATATTTCAATCCCTTCGTACTAATGAATATTTTTAACCTCTGTTATTATGAATCTATGCGAATTAATGAATATTTCAATCCCTTCGTACTAATGAATATTTTTAACCTCTGTTATTATGAATATTATGAAAATATATGAATTAATGAATATTTCAATCCCTTCGTACTAATGAATATTTTTAACCTCTGTTATTATGAATATTATGAATTTATATGAATTAATGAATATTTCAATCCCTTCGTACTAACGAATATTTTTAACCTCTGTTATTATGAATCTATATGAATTAATGAATATTTCAATCCCTTCGTACTAATGAATATTTTTAACCTCTGTTATTATGAATATTATGAATCTATACTAATTAATGAATATTTCAATCCCTTCGTACTAATGAATATTTTTAACCTCTGTTATTATGAATATTATGAATCTATACGAATTTATGGATATTTCAATCCCTTCGTACTAATGAATATTTTTAACCTCTGTTATTATGAATCTATATGAATTAATGAATATTTCAATCCCTTCGTACTAATGAATATTTTTAACCTCTGTTATTATGAATATTCTGAATCTATACGAATTAATGAATATTTCAATCCCTTCGTACTAATGAATATTTTTAACCTCTGTTATTATGAATCTATATGAATTAATGAATATTTCAATCCCTTCGTACTAATGAATATTTTTAACCTCTGTTATTATGAATATTATGAATTTATATGAATTAATGAATATTTCAATCCCTTCGTACTAACGAATATTTTTAACTTCTGTTATTATGAATCTATATGAATTAATGAATATTTCAATCCCTTCGTACTAATGAATATTTTCAACCTCTGTTATTATGAATATTATGAATCTATACGAATTTATGAATATTTCAATCCCTTCGTACTAATGAATATTTTTAACCTCTGTTATTATAAATCTATATGAATTAATGAATATTTCAATCCCTTCGTACTAATGAATATTTTTAACCTCTGTTATTATGAATATTATGAATCTATACGAATTAATGAAAATTTCAATCCCTTCGTACTAATGAATATTTTTAACCTCTGTTATTATGAATCTATATGAATTAATGTATATTTCAATCCCTTCGTACTAATGAATATTTTTAACCTCTGTTATTATGAATATTCTGAATCTATACGAATTAATGAATATTTCAATCCCTTCGTACTAATGAATATTTTTAACCTCTGTTATTATGAATCTATATGAATTAATGAATATTTCAATCCCTTCGTACTAATGAATATTTTTAACCTCTGTTATTATGAATATTATGAATCTATACGAATTAATGAATATTTCAATCCCTTCGTACTAATGAATATTTTTAACCTCTGTTATTATGAATATTATGAATCTATACGAATTAATGAATATTTCAATCCCTTCGTACTAAGGAATATTTTTAACCTCTGTTATTATGAATATTATGAATCTATACGAATTAATGAATATTTCAATCCCTTCGTACTAATAAATATTTTTAACCTGTTATTATGAATATGAATCTATACGAATTAATGAATATTTCAATCCCTTCGTACTAATGAATATTTTTAACCTCTGTTATTATGAATATTATGAATCTATACGATTAATGAATATTTCAATCCCTTCGTACTAATGAATATTTTTAACCTCTGTTATTATAAATCTATATGAATTAATGAATATTTCAATCCCTTCGTACTAATGAATATTTTTAACCTCTGTTATTATGAATATTATGAATCTATACGAACTAATGAATATTTCAATCCCTTCGTACTAATGAATATTTTTAACCTCTGTTATTATGAATATTATGAATCTATACGAATTAATGAATATTTCAATCACTTCGTACTAATGAATATTTTTAACCTCTGTTATTATGAATATTATGAATCTATACGAATTAATGAATATTTCAATCCCTTCGTACTAATGAATATTTTTAACCTCTGTTATTATGAATATTATGAATCTATATGAATTAATGAATATTTCAATCCCTTCGTACTAACGAATATTTTTAACCTCTGTTATTATGAATCTATACGAATTAATGAATATTTCAATCCCTCCGTACTAATGAATATTTTTAACCTCTGTTATTATGAATCTATACGAATTAATGAATATTTCAATCCCTTCGTACTAATGAATATTTTTAACCTCTGTTATTATGAATTTATATGAATTAATGAATATTTCAATCCCTTCGTACTAATGAATATTTTTAACCTCTGTTATTATGAATCTATATGAATTAATGAATATTTCAATCCCTTCGTACTAATGAATATTTTTAACCTCTGTTATGAATATTATGAATTTATATGAATTAATGAATATTTCAATCCCTTCGTACTAATGAATATTTTTAACCTCTGTTATTATGAATATTATGAATTTATATGAATTAATGAATATTTCAATCCCTTCGTACTAATGAATATTTTTAACCTCTATTATTATGAATATTATGAATCTATATGAATTAATGAATATTTCAATCCCTTCGTACTAATGAATATTTTAACCCCTTTTATTATGAATATTTTAAATATTTCGTTTTAAGAAATATCTTTAAACCCTTCGTACTAATGAATATTTTTAATCTCTGTTTATGAATATTTTCAATTTATACGAATTAATGAATATTAAAACTCTTCGTATTAATGAATATTTTAAATATTTCGTTTTAAGAAATATCTTTAAACCCTTCGTATTAATGACAGAATGGTATAGAAACGTATTATATGGTACTTCATCCTAATAAAATACATAAAATAATAAAAAAAAACTAATATCAATCAAACGCTATCAACCTAAAAACTCACTTGGTCTTCTAATGTTATATACATAATATTATTTTAAATGGACATGAAGGCTGTGCTGGTGCCAGCTTGTTTCACAAGTAACGTAGTTGATTTTAATATGAGTAGATCTCGTTTGTATTGTATTGTGCTCAACTCGCCGGAAAATCAAGCGATGGACATTTGTACGAGGAAGTAGAAGAGAAACCTTCCCGAGAGACCTTCCAAATTGCAAATCACTCTAAATTCTCTATTCGGCTGTGAATAGACGTGAAAGCTTGGTTACTAGTTTCGAGGCGTGCAAATTTGCCGCTTCTCAAATAGTATGTAGGTCTATTTAACCCCGCATTCATCCGCCACCGATTCACCTCTTGCTTGTAGACAAAGCATTAAAGACAAACTATTTGATATTAGAATAATACAGGAATATGCTATGACCTTACCAGGTATAATACAGTATTTTACGGCTCTTCATTCTCTCTCGTCTCTTACATGACATTACCTCTTACAGAAACTGCGCACTTTGCTCAATGTTTGCATTACGTTATATCAAATCGTATTTTAGTTTCAATTCACGCCTGCTAATAGCATTGTTACTTCAATGAATGTGAATCAGCTGATCGCTAATGTGATCCAATGGGTACAGCTGTTCTGTAACAAATACCAGGCTGATATGTAAATAAGCGGTGACATATCACAAACATAATTAACGCCTTAAAATTTATAAACGTAGGACCTACCTTACCTTGAAATGGGATAGATCAGTTCTGCCGGTAGAAAATAATAATTATACATATAACCTGAACATATATTTCCTGAAACAATACACATCTATTTAAAATAAAAAGAAACATTTTTAACTCACGTTTGACATAACATGGCAGTTTGGACTAACGGTAGAGCAGACAACTCATCTGAAAAAAAAAGGAAAGAATTGTGTTAACTCAAAATTACATTACAATTGCACACTATATTGTACAAAGTTAATTACAATTTGTACTTTACTAAATAATTGAAAGATATTGTGTTGTGAGTGTGAGTCTTTCTGTCAAACAACACGAGCAAAAACTTTACACAATAATGCATTCCACACTTTCCCACTAATCACATACTTAGGAGGAGTAAAGAGTGGACACTTCTAATTGACCCCTGTAGAGAGGACTACTTTAGGTGAGCAAATCTGTTTACAGCTGAGCTATAATTTACCCCTGCGTCCGTTATAGAATGATTAATTTGTTTCAATTATTATCCCACGTCCTCAGTTATGAAATATGAGTAGGTCTACTGCTGTTATGAAATCCTGAACAAATGGGTCGTTTATGTGTGTGTATTCGTGTGTGTGTGTGTGTGTGTGTGTGTGTGTGTGTGTGTGCTTGCGAGCGCGCATGGTAAAGTTGTGCGCGAGTGAGTGTATATGTTTATGTATAATAATACATACTTTTATTGTAAACTGAATAAATACTTTTCAAACAATAATGTGCTCTCTGAAGGACTAAAGCTTTACGTCAGCTTACATTGCTAGCATTATCAAAGACTATAACATCATTAGAATGTTGTCAAGAAGAGGTTTTAATGAACTTCTTCAAATTACTTGCCCTGCGCCCGTTATAGAATGATTACGTTATTTCAATTATTATCCCACGTCCCCAGTTATGAAATATGAGTAGGTCTACTCCCGTTATGAAATCCTGAACAAAAGGGTTGTTTATGTGTGTGTGTGTGTGTGTGTGTGTGTGTGTGTGCTTGCGAGCGCGCATGGTGTAGTTGTGCATAATGTTAGCAATGCACGGTGATGAACACCGTTAGTGCTTCAGTGAATACGTTTTGTTTGTACAGTATTTATATTACATTACAAATATGTCTGATAATATATATATATATATATATATATATATATATATATATACATACACACATATATGCTGATACGTATTCCTTCACGGATGGATCTGGAGTGCATCCGTTCATTCTGCAGTCCATATATTCGCAGTTCCGACTTTTCGCTAGAATCTCATCCAGCATTGACGAGGTGAACCCAACAACAGTAGAAGAGTGAGTGACTGTTCTTCGCTCTTCTACTGTTGTTGGGTTCACCTCGTCAATGCTGGATGAGATTCTAGCGAAACGTCGGAACTGCGAATTTATGGACTGCAGAATGAACGGATGTACTCCAGATAGTAACTATTCATCATACACACACACACACACACACACACACACACACACACACACACACACACACACACACACACACACACATACACACACACACATATATATATATATATATATATATTTTATTTTAAATATAACTATTTAAAAGTACACGTAGTGGAGACTACAGGATTTACAGCAGAATAATGTATTTTAAACCAAATCCTAAATGATGGTAAAAGTTAAAAATGAACGATATTCCACAGAAACGGATGAACTTTTACCATGAAGAGTCGGTAAATCTTTTAACTGGCTTTCACGATAACACACACACACACACACACACACACACACACACACACACACACACACACACACACACACACACACACACACACACATACACACACATTAGGAAAATCATTACTGTCCACGCGAACAATGATTGTCCCTACTGCTTGTGTCCCTATCAGACGATCTTCATAGGGTAATCATATTCCTAATGTATGAATCTCACGATTTAAAGCTGTTAAGAATGGGAAAAATTATAGCTCTATTTCGCTTCAAGTGTTTTTATTTATATTCGTTTCGTATTCACGCTTTCAGATTTCATTTGTGAATCATTTGACTTGTTTTAAAAATTTGTACACAATACAGAGTGTTCGCGCTTTATTTATCTTTTCAATTGACGGTAACGATCTAATGCTATTTTGTAAAGCTGTAAAGCTTTTATTGGTTTGGAAAGTATTTGGTGTATAGAATCAACTGCTCACTAGGGAGGATCTCAGGAACTTGATAGACTTGATTATAATTGTTAGTTGCCCACAACTAGTAAATACCTCACTTGTCGTTGTCCTCATTACATGCTTTATTTCAAAGCTGTCTTTCGCTAACAATAAGCACTGACCGAGCTGGGAAACTGTTAATTAGGCTCTATTGTGCAATTGTTTCATCCAGCCTTAATTTCAAGGTATTTGTTTGCCTGATTGGAGTCTGTTTTAGCGTTTCTGGTCTCAATAATAGCTGCATATTGAATTTGGCTGTAAGTGGGAAGGGTCACGAGGTGAAACAGGCACCCGCTTTAAAGCACTATTTCATTAGGTGAATTTTGATGAGCCTGTTCATGAAGTATGCTTGGTTAAACTTTGGAACAGGAGGTTTGGGAATAGGTTGTTGTTTGGATTAGTTCACGATGGGTCGGTTTAAAAAATATGTGACACAAAGAAATGCGTACGTAGGTCTAACGTACTTAGAAGATCAGTTAGTATACAGTTCTGTATGACCTTTGTAGATTCAGAGCTTGTCTATTTCAGAGGAGTGACCTTGTTCATGAGAACAAGACAGACACACACCCACTCTCTCTTACTCTCTTTGTATCTGGCGGAGTGTGACACCAAGTCCCCTGTGTCACACAAAGGGGAGCTAAAGCCGAAGGAGGCTGTCTATGTGGGCCAATCGACAGGACGGTAACCAATGGAGTCATTATAGATTCGACATCTGTTAGGGGTCTCGACCATACTGGTACCACGGGATCGTGAGGGTTCACCATATCCAATCCGCTTATGGTCTCACAAAAGAGAAAGGTGTATCGTGGGGTCAGCGGATGTTCTAGCTAGTAGGCAGTTTCCTTTCACTATCCGGAGCAACCGACTCCTAAAAATCGTAAGACAACACATCTAGTTCTATCTCTTCCTCCACCTGAATATCATTTCATTGAGTCACTAAGAATGTATTTGTAACGTAATACCTCTCCCTTACTCCTTAATGAAGTATATATATATATATATATTTATATATATATATATAAATAACTAAGTCAAAATGCAAATACAAGAATTGTAGTTCTTGTATTTGTATTTTGACTTAGTTCTTTATTAATACACAAGAATACATATTGCGATATATATATATATATATATATATATATATATATATATATATATATAATACGTTTTCTTGTTTAATAATTAAAAACAATATATATATATATATATATATATATATATATATATATATATATATATGTAAATATAAAATACGTTTTCTTGTTTAATAATTTAAAATTATTCATTCCTGATGATGTTGGTACTGTTTGCCAACGAAAAGCTTTGGATTTAAAATAATAAATATTCTTGTATTTGAATAACCTGTGTTGTTTTAAAATATATATATATGTATATTATAACTTAACTTTTGTTATAATTATAATTTATTTTTAATGTTAATTATTTACCTTGCCATCTAATGTCACACCTTCAGGTTTATAAAGAATTAACAATCTTATAAATTTTAAACATCACTTGCATTTATTTCTTTACACATTACACCAAATTTATATTAATATTTTGCAGTGACAGGATTTATATCTTAACTAACATTACAATTATAAAAGGTGAACTTTTGAGGCTTTAGATTTCTAATAAAAAAGCCTAACAAAGTTAATAAATTCAGTATTAAAATTTTGTAGTTGCTCTCGGGTCGCTATTACGGGAACTTTGCTTCTTAAATTAGAAATGGTGAAACTAGATTAATTTTTATAAATTGTAATGAAATTAAAATTGTTCTGAACTTTACTAAAATATAGATGTCTGTTGGCTTCACTTATATCCAAATAATACTTATAGTTTTGTAGAGCTCCTGGAATTTTGGCCTTAGTTACATTCTGCGCTTACACTTGACACAAAAAAAAACTTTTACGTCGCACTTTTTTTTTAAAATTTACTCATTACACAAAGCAATTTACTTAATTTAATAATTTACTCATTTTACAATACTGCCATCTTTGTCCCCACCAATCCGTCTGCCTTCTTCTGAAGCTCCCTTAAAACTTAAAAACTTCTCCTGATCATTTATTTTTTTATTGAAATCCCTAATGCTTCCTCTACCAATATATTCTTTGTAGTTTCCCACAGTTTCAACAATTAGCCCATCTAACGGTACCGAGTTAATTTCCCAGGCTATCGGTCACTGGATTTGCCCTTCTTAATAGGTTTGGACCCTTTCTATTGTCAATGGTTGCCCGCACGCAGATTATAGCTTCCCTGGAAAAGAATAATGGAATAGTACCTGCTTTGTCGGGACCTTACCAAACTATTTATATCTCTCTTTGCTTAATCCTACAGATAATTATTTAGCTCTAACTAAATTTATTCTAAAGCCTCATACGTTATGTTATAATATATATATATATATATATATATATATATATATATATATTATGTATGCCTTTATAGATCACACGTCTATTGCAGAAGAATGACCTTGTTCACGAGGACAAGACTCTCTTTTCCTCTCTGTCTCTTTGTATCTGTCTCTCCCTCTACTTAAATATCACTCCATAGACTCACTTAGAATTTATTTATAAGGTAGTACCCCTCCTTAGCCCGCAATGTAAGGATTTACGTTATCGCGGAAACTCTTCTAAATGCCTTTGTACTTCGCACGCCTATTGCAGAAGAATGACCTTGTTCACGAGAACAAGGGTATTTCTCTCGCTTTCTTTCTCTTTGTATCCGCCTGTCTCTCCCTCTACCTAAATATCACTCCGTAGGCTCAATAAGGACGTATTTGTAAGTTACCTCTCAGCTTAAGAATATCCCTCATGGGAAAGTTCTTTTCGTATCAGTTCTTCTTATCGCGACACTAATGTTTCATTTCATTGTCTTCTGATTTTCCATGGACACAGTTCAGAGGTTCTTGCTGGAACGTGGTCAATCAACCCTGAATCTTTCACTCGCGGTAGTGATATTATTATCCGCGTGTTAAATGGCGGCGACCGGTGTAGTAGGAGGGCTGGTACGAGTTTTAGAGACCCAGACCGGCTTGAAAAGATAACATTCATTTTTGAACCATCATTGAGCATAATATCACTTTGGTTCTACAAGTTTGTAAAATCTTGTGACGGTAAATAATCACGAACATAACTATGTAATTGGCTAGAAAGGAAGAACGAAGATGCGCGATTCTTCCTGGACGGCGTTAACAAGCAAGCAGTTCCTTGTTCCGTAATTGTTTCAGTTCTCAGCATAGATTTATCTCCTGCAGTTACATCGACTTTTGGAATGTACAGTTATGCGCTCCTATTCCAAATCATTAATTTCTTGTGGACATGCTTGAACGCAAGTGCGTGTGAAAATATTCACCGAAGCGCAGTATGCGTGGCGAATGTCTTTCGATGTAGAAAGCCGTGGCTCCACAATTCGCACCACGTTGTGTTGTGTGGCTACGTTACGATTCAGCCCCGACCAACGGAACGGTTTGATTAAGATCGTCTATTGTCTTATGCAACTAGACGTGCGTGGTCCTGTAAGACGAGCGACTGTAAACTATCAGCTGTTAATAAATATTCGTGTATGCCCTACAGTGTTTGTAAAAAGGCTAATGCTCGTTACCTTGTTTGACGACCTTTGGCCGCATATTTGTTAAATAAAACTTCTGACGTTCTCATAAATGACTAAGTATGGCTTAAATTTGAAATGTAGAGTTTAATTCACTCATTTTGTCAATATGTGCCGTATTTAAAGTGGTTTTTGAGTTTTATAAAAAGCATTTTTTTAAATTTTGCTTTGCGGTATAAATTGGCTCCTAATTTCCTAAACCCCTATTCCAGCTCACTCTTAGTATCCCTCTCTCCAGGCGTAAACCTTGAAGCGCGCACGATGTGATGTTTGTTTTGTTTTTAGACGACCTGGTAATGGTGTAAAGAGTACCGACACCGAAACCAAAATGTGCGTTTATATATGTATCCGTAACTATAATTTTAAATTAGTTGGGTGAAATTAGGTAATAAATTAGTGATTTGTTAGCATTTAGTATCTAATTAATTGGCAATGGATAGTAAATTGTAAAAAAACTGGGTAGGAGGGGTGAGACAGTAAGGGTAATTATACCCTTACTTACTGCGGCCTAATAATTACACACTGCGGCAGTCGCAGTGGCTCATTGTTTGGCAGTATTGCTGCTTAAAAGCCAAAAGGTCAGATTCTAAATATAGCTTGTTATAGAAGTGTACAGATGAGTTACGAGGCTTAAACATGGCTGTCTGTAAATCGATAGCGACATGCGACGAGTGACTTACTGTGATGCTTTAGAATGCTTGTCATAGCGTGGGTTATAAATAAATAATTGTCGGTAGGTTTAGAGGACGTATGGAACCATTTTCAAACGTACGCGTCCAGTATAAAACGTAATCTAGATTTGAATCTATAATCAATACGTTGATGGTAGTATCGTTCTTATGGTATAGTACTCAGACTTTGGTGATGTACGTACGTGAAGCTCATAACGAATCACGCGCTCAGGCATACCCGCGCGCGTCACACACACACACACACGCACACACACACACACACACACACACACACAAACGACCCATTTGTTCAGGATTTCATAACTGGAGTAGACCTACTCATATTTCATAACTGGGGACGTTGGATAATAATTGAAACAAATTAATCATTCTATAACGGACGCAGGGGTAAATTATAACTCGTCTGCAAACAGATTTGCTTACCTGAAGTATTCCTCTCTACGGGGGCAATTAGAAGTGTCCACCTTTTACTCCCTCTGAGTATGTGATTAGTGGAAAAGTATGGAAAGTATAATTTGTGTAATGTTATTGCTGGTGCTGTTTGACAGAAAGACTCACACTCACAACACAATATCTTTCAATTATTTAGTAAAGTACAAATTGTAATTTACTTTGTACAATATAATGTGCAATTTTAATGTAATTTTGACTTAACACAATTCTTTTTTTGTTTTCAGGTGAGTTGTTTGCTCTGCCGTTAGTCCAGACTGCCATGTTATGTCAAACGTGAGTTAGAAATGTTTTACTTTACTTGAAATAGATGTGTATTGCTTCAGGAAATGTTTGTTCAGTTGTATATGTATAATTCTTATTTTCTACCGCCAGAATTGATCTTTCTCCCATTTCAAGGTCGGATCATGACACCGCGTATTATTCGAGAGAGCAACGATCTCAGTCTACCTTAGTGACCTCAGCTTCTCGACTGGAGCTCGACCAAAGATTCCCCCAAGGTTCCTCAAGTCCTTGGTCCCCCATATACTCCTTTCCACCGATACCCTTATCACCCACATTAGGTTAGGTTAAACTAAATCACCTTTGTAATTATTTTTAAGAAAAATGCTACTAGTCTTAAGTTTCTTTAGACATAGCTTTTATAAAGAAACTCTAGTTTTATAGTTGTATATTTATAATCTGTACTATCTTTAAATATAGTTCTAAGACCTTTTTGTAACACATAGTTCATAAGGTAGTTTTAGAAACAATCATTAGCTAAACTCCACTACATATTTACCTTCTGTTTATTTCTGTGGTTGTAACTTCAATGTAAATGTTTCAATTAAGTTGAATTTTTCAAATTTCTTTCGCACATTACATCCTTTGACACACGCTCACACACACCAGATGCAATTGATTTATAGCCTACTTGATTTCGACAGGCACCTTTCCGATGTGTGGTACTTATGTCACAAGTGTTCTGCATCTATAAGAGCAAGATGAACACCATTCCTGTTTTTGCGCATGGCTATTATCGCCTATGAAATATAGGGAAGGAGAACGAAAATAGACAGGATTAAGGTAGGGGCATAACTCCTTCTGATGCAGTATACGGGGTGATATTATAGCATTACTTGTGTATTGGGTGATGTACGTGTAGAGTAGATATTCTATAAAGATCATAAAGAGGAGAAGAAGGATAAGTGGAATTAGGTACATGATACACGGGGGTTTGATGATTAAGAGGCGCAGGTGGCTTGGAGGAGGATTCGGTTTGAAGCGGGCAACCGAGCGGAAGTTTACACAAGAACGCTATTCTAGCCTGACTGATTAATTTCGGTTGGTAGATGCCAGGGCCTAGGATATAGTATAAAACTACAAGAGTGAATGAAAATATTGGTACAGTTTTTGAATACACAATAATATAGCTAATGTTTTCAGGACGTACGTTACCGCCCGCCAGTAGAGAGCTGTGCGATCACTGAAGTCTTCAAAGACATTGTAGTCTGCCGACGCAAGGGCGTAAGTGATTATGTCCAACGCACAATAAGCGATTTTTCTTGTAGTGATTCTACTGTACCTTTACTTTCCATACGTGTTCGTTTAGCCCGTAGTTATTTCTGTATTCTTCATTCGGGCGCTATAACGTTCCTCAAGTCTTTTCTTTTATTACTGTTTAGTTCAGATCACATTAGTTTTGAACTACATAAACTATTCTGCAGTGGATGTTCTATCGAAACTTAGTTAGATCAAGTCTAGACGGAATCGTGGGTGGTAGTCACTCGAACTGTATTATCATCAAGAGATACTTAATTTCGTGTGGACTTTCCCCTGTATTTGTAACCTCGGATTGTACATGGAAAGTGTGAAATGAAAGTGTACAGTGTTGTACTGTATTACCGAGTTGTTGCTGCTCAGTGAAGATAACTAGCATTAGATAAAGTTGTCGAGTTTATCGAACAGGCGACCGTGAAATTAAAGTCTTCTTCATGTACCGCTGCTACTGGAGACGGTTTGATGCAGGTAAACACCGGTGTCCGCCGACCTCCACCGATGCTCTCAGACGTAGAACGGAGATTTATTGTCCGAGCTTTATTGCACCGTAAAACCCAAAGTTAAGTAAAACCGCTAATGTAGTGACAGTTCCGATAACAATAATTATGATAAAGCAAATTAGCATCTGTGCAATCTTTAATGGTTTTCATTTCTTAGAGTTTTATTGTTAGTCACGTGAAACCACTTTAATCACCAGACTTAGTTATTAAATTAAAAACTAAATAGCTGTAACTAGAACAGTATAAGTGTTAGTATCTCACAAATACTAACAACAATAGAGAAATTTAATTTCGGATTTTGAATGATGTCTATCTCAAACGAAACTGTAATATATATTAATTACATCTCGATTGATTAAGATGTACGAACACTTAAGGAATAAAGTAGAGATAGAATAACGTGATACATTTAAAAAAATATACATGGTATATAAAAACATACGTTTTTAAATACATAAAAGTGATCTGTAATATTTATGACGATAAAAATGTAATATATAAACTCTTCAGTAATTTTCATTTGTTTTGATATGGTGTGTGTGTGTGTGTATATAAGGTATATGAAACATATTTGCGCACGTATTCACTATAAGATAATAATAATTAGTATTTGTACAACAAACGTAGTGCTAAATATAGTTGAAGGTTTAGCACTAGGATAAGAAACAAGGCGCTGTGTAGGCAATTTTACACAGTTTTACAATGGTAACAAAAATAAGATATAAAGGAAACTGTTGTAAAGGATATCGCAGATACGTAATGTATAGCTTTATATATATAAGTTATTATTGTTCATTGTACAACTGTACACAACTGATTTAGAAATTATGAAAACTTTTTGATACACTTACAGCTATAATTCACGAAAAAATTCAACAAATCATAATAAAACACAAAATAAGTACAATAAATAAACATTAAAAAAAAATCGAAAATTCACAAAAACAACATAACCTAAAAACAAACCAACACCCAAACCACACCTCTAACAACAAAAAATTCATAAACCTAACCAAAACACAATTCACAGAAAAAAAATAATAACAAATGCTTTCAAATATAACTTATTAAATTTCAACAACAAACAAATAATAAACAATCTAATAGTTGACACAGAATCTAACATCCATAAAATTACCCACGAAAACACAGAACACATATGAAACAGCATTAATAATAATATTAACCTTATAAAAACCTAAAAAAACAAAACAATACATAAAAAAATAATTATGGACCTGAAACAAAAAATAAAAAATAGTACCTACATAATACTAAAATCAGATAAAACAAACACACTATTAATAATCGAAAACACCAAGTACATCAAATCAATGGTAAAACGCATAAAAGATAATAAATACGAACAAATCCCATACCCAACTAACAAATACCTTAATGCAATAAAAAAAAAACCTAATAGTAACTCACAGAAATACCCTAAACTATAAAAAGTAATTAAAATACCACACAGACATTACCCATTCAAACCATGTGCACAAAATAATAACAAATGCTTTCAAATATAACTTATTAAATTTCAACAAGAAACAAATAATAAACAATCTAATAGTTGACACAGAATCTAACATCCATAAAATTACCCACGAAAACACAGAACACATATGAAACAGCATTAATAATAATATTAACCTTATAAAAACCTAAAAAAACAAAACAATACATAAAAAAATAATTATGGACCTGAAACAAAAAATAAAAAATAGTACCTACATAATACTATAATCAGATAAAACAAACACACTATTAATAATCGAAAACACCAAGTACATCAAATCAATGGTAAAACGCATGATTTACCCATTCAAACCATGTGCACCAATATTAACAGGCATACATAAAATCCACAAACCCAACACACTATTTAGACCATTAATAAATTTCAAAAGTTACCATCTTAGATAATCGCAAAAATACTAGACAAAATAATAAATTCTAAAAGCACGACCAATATAGGTAGGAGTAGGGTAGGGAACATTATACGCTATGGTAGAGGCTATGGGAAAGGTAATTCCGTCAGGTGTGCTGAGTCGCGTATCTAGAATGTACCTACTCTCTGTTTGGAAAAAAAAGTTCTACACATGACTATCCACTTGTGTGAAGAAGAGTAAATAAAGCTAGGTGTAACTAGCTGGGAGTGAGGAGAGGACTCGAGTAGGGTAGGGAACATTATACGCTATGGTAGAGGCTATGGGAAGTGTAATTCCATCAGGTGTGCTGAGTCGCGTACCTGGAATGTACCTACTCTCTGTTTGGAAGGAAGTTCTACACGTGACTATCCACTTGTGTGAAGAAGAGTAAATAAAGCTAGGTGTAACTAGCTGGGACTGAGGAGAGGACGCGAGTAGGGTAGGGAACATTATACGCTATGGTAGAGGCTATGGGAAAGGTAATTCCGTCAGGTGTGCTGAGTCGAGTATCTGGAATGTACCTACTCTCTGTTTGGAAGGAAGTTCTACACGTGACTATCCACTTGTGTGATGAGGAGTAAATAAAGCTAGGTGTAACTAGCTGAGACTGAGGAGAGGACGCGAGTAGGGTAGGGAACATTATACGCTATGGTAGAGGCTATGGGAAAGGTAATTCCGTCAGGTGTGCTGAGTCGCGTACCTGGAATGTACCTACTCTCTGTTTGGAAGGAAGTTCTACACGTGACTATCCACTTGTGTGAAGAAGAGTAAATAAAGCTAGGTGTAACTAGCTGAGACTGAGGAGAGGACGCGAGTAGGGTAGGGAACATTTTACGCTATGGTAGAGGCTATGGGAAAGGTAATTCCGTCACGTGTGCTGAGTCGCGTATCTGGAATGTACCTACTCTCTGTGTGGAAGGAAGTTCTACACGTGACTATCCACTTGTGTGAAGAAGAGTAAATAAAGCTAGGTGTAACTAGCTGAGACTGAGGAGAGGACGCGAGTAGGGTAGGGAACATTATACGCTATGGTAGAGGCTATGGGAAAGGTAATTCCGTCAGGTGTGCTGAGTCGCGTACCTGGAATGTACCTACTCTCTGTTTGGAAGGAAGTTCTACACGTGACTATCCTTTTGTGTGAAGAAGAGTAAATAAAGCTAGGTGTAACTAGCTGAGACTGAGGAGAGGACGCGAGTAGGGTAGGGAACATTATACGCTATGGTAGAGGCTATGGGAAAGGTAATTCCGTCAGGTGTGCTGAGTCGCGTATCTGGAATGTACCTACTCTCTGTTTGGAAGGAAGTTCTACACGTGACTATCCACTTGTGTGAAGAAGAGTAAATAAAGCTAGGTGTAACTAGCTGAGACTGAGGAGAGGACGCGAGTAGGGTAGGGAACATTATACGCTATGGTAGAGGCTATGGGAAAGGTAATTCCGTCAGGTGTGCTGAGTCGCGTATCTGGAATGTACCTACTCTCTGTTTGGAAGGAAGTTCTACACGTGACTATCCACTTGTGTGAAGAAGAGTAAATAAAGCTAGGTGTAACTAGCTGAGACTGAGGAGAGGACGCGAGTAGGGTAGGGAACATTATACGCTATGGTAGAGGCTATGGGAAAGGTAATTCCGTCACGTGTGCTGAGTCGCGTATCTGGAATGTACCTACTCTCTGTTTGGAAGGAAGTTCTACACGTGACTATCCACTTGTGTGAAGAAGAGTAAATAAAGCTAGGTGTAACTAGCTGGGACTGAGGAGAGGACTCGATCCCCTAGTTTTAGAGATAGGTTATCACATGATCAGGGTCGTACACATGAAGTAGATTTTCTCTTAAACTATGCGGAGAAGACTCTACTCATTAGACACACGGATTGTATCCGAAATATTTGCTGTCCACTTGGCATGCTCTGAGATATATTGCCTATCCACTACCCGAAGATGCTACAAAGAATTTGTGCAATGAAGCAGAAAAATGTGTCTTAGATAATTGGGCTGTGTATTTCGCCACTTGCGTAACGCTGCAGAAATAATTTCCTCCATTACTACGTCACAAGGATGGCGGAAATCTCTGCAGAAACCGTTGCTGCAAGTCCTCAAGGAGTCTATGAGAATCCACATTTTCTGTCGTAAACTTGTGAAAGTAGATTGGTATTTATTTGGACTAGCTATTTCACGGATTACTGTTTTGTCGTCTTTCGTGATTATTCCGTAAATCACTTTGGTTGTGTAACCGACCGTAAACTGTAGATCTATGTCCGGGTTTCAGGTTAAACCTTAGACCTAAGAGATATCCGCCCATCATACAAGTTATCTCTTTATAGCGTACTCTGCTTCGGTATTCAACGGTGGTACGAAGTTGTAAATACATTTAATAGTTTTAATACTTTCTCGCCTCGTTCGAAGGCGTCTATGTTATAGACATAGACATAACATCTAACCTACAAATTCTTCATAAACAACACAGAAATAACCAACGCTACACAACCGAACAATACGAAATATACAGGCACTTCAAACTACACCTTACACACATACTCAATACACAATTACATTACAACTCACACGTACTTTTTGACATCATAACTCCTAATACACACAAAATACACCCACATCACCAAAATATCCCACCCTACCCTAACCACGTAAACCTTGAGATCAGTTACGGTTTGAGTTGACAAAGGGACACATCTCCCGAAACGGGCGTCCTCAACAAGCAAAGTAAGTGCTACTATAGGCAAGTTTAAAACATTTAAAAGTGTTTAGTGAAAATGTTTCTCCTAATACACACAAAATACACCCACATCACCAAAATATCCCACCCTACCCTAACCACGTAAACCTTGAGATCAGTTACGGTTTGAGTTGACAAAGGGACACATCTCCCGAAACGGGCGTCCTCAACAAGCAAAGTAAGTGCTACTATAGGCAAGTTTAAAACATTTAAAAGTGTTTAGTGAAAATGTTTCTCCTAATACACACAAAATACACCCACATCACCAAAATATCCCACCCTACCCTAACCACGTAAACCTTGAGATCAGTTACGGTTTGAGTTGACAAAGGGACACATCTCCCGAAACGGGCGTCCTCAACAAGCAAAGTAAGTGCTACTATAGGCAAGTTTAAAACATTTAAAAGTGTTTAGTGAAAATGTTTAATTGCTAGTACAGTATTTTATTTATTGCTGTAAACTAAAAAAAATCCGCCGCATGTTTATACATTCACTTAGACAGGTCTGTTACATCAACGTGCCTTTGTCTTCGCCAGGTACAGTTCGTTTTCATTTTTAATTACATTGGCTGCGGGTAGAAATATATAAACAAGGCTTTTATTATGAGGCCTGGATCTAAGTAGAGGTTTCTGGAAAGGAATGACGTTCAGTGGTTGGATCGAGAAGGCTTTTTTTATTCAGTAGTAGATAGTTTAATACTTAAGGCTCTGGGTGGCTGATTTTAACTTCTTTCTCATTATTTTTGTTTTCACATATAAAAACATTTTTCTATGAGTGCATGTAGGTGCGAACGCGCGCACGTATGTCATTAAGGGTTTAATAATGTGAGAAAGAAATTTTGGAAAATTACACCTTAATTAAACATTTACATTGTAGTTACAATTACAGAAACAAAGAGAAGAGAATATGTAATGGAGTTTAGATAATGATCGATCCAAGTGCTACTGCATGAACTAACTTACCGCTAACAAAAATGATCTTAAAACTAGACTTAAAGATATACAGAGCCTTAAAAGCTAAGTGTAAAGAAAGTTAAGACTAGTTGTAGGCTAAGTTTCTTAAACTATTTAAATAGGTGATCTGTTTAAAGCCTAACCTAAGGAGGAGTGTATGGGGCATCGATCAAGGAGGATCTTTGGTCGAGGCCCAGGCGAGTCGCTGAGGTTCCTAAGGTAGAATGAGCCTTTGGCTCTGCTGAACAATAAACTGAGTTGGACAATTAATTATGGTTATTTTTCAACATATTTAAATGGTCTTGAAGTATGGCCTAAATTTGATTTTATCAAGGTCATTGGAATGGAAAACAGTGTTACGAAGCTCTTCGTGATCACAGCCACTTATATCGAGACAATCGATTTGTTCTTAGACAGACATGCAATTTAGATTGTCTAGCATGTTTATCTGTTTCCGGCTGAAATTTCTTTGCTTTCTTTTCGCTTTAAGCTTTATTGTTTATTCCTGAAGTGAGGTAATCAAAACCTAAAGGCGATCCCTTACTATTTTCACGTTTTCCTTATTTTTAAACGTTTTCACTCTAAAGCCAGCTTCGTCTCCTTCCGTATCCATGGGAATATAAATATGCCCGAATTAACGTCGGATATAGGGTGAATCAAAATTAATAATTTCTTATGACTGATACTTAAAAAGAAAGATAACCAACAGATGTGCAGCTTTTAAATCATCAGAGCTCTACATCCTTGTCTTAAAGACAAAATGTAGTTCTACAAAATGTCTTAAAAATTTAATTGGGATTGTAAAAGTACCCTATCAAACATTTTTGCAGTATCGTTTCGGAAGAGCGCTTGCTCTTAAGCTACCGACCTACCTTTTTAATCCCATAACTACGTCATCGTACCTTATGGCCTAGCAATTAGTCATCTGTTGCGTACTTCAAAACGTATACTTTTTTTATTTAATGGTAAAAATAACAATGATATTGGTTTAATTAAAAGTCGAATTCAAAATTTGTTAAACATTATTCCTAACACAAACAAATTTTATCAAGAATTGACTGTATCATTAAATACAATGTCAAACTATACTAAGACTAGGCAAAGACTAAATTACTGAATAAATGATAAGGCGGTTGAATGTCGAATCAAAAGTTTATTTATTTAGTGCAACGTTTCGCCAGCTAATTAGTTGCCCTTATCAAGCCTGAAACATTATTTGCTTATAAATACGCATATAAAATACATGTACGCCCACGATAATAATTTAAATCTAAAACAATTCAATCAAATTTTAGTCAAAACCCTAACACAATAAGCCACCAAAGTGGTGTCAGTCATAAATTTATCTAAAATATAATAAAAAAATAATATAAACTAAGAGAACAACAGCATGCACATATAAAACACATAAACAAAACAAAATAAACCTTACATAAAACGGCAAAAGGTTCAACCACACAAACCAATACTAATTCTTGGTTTTTTAAAAATTTATACAACAATGGCTTTTACAGTATATACATAAGTATGTATAAATGTACTAACTGATAGCGCTCTTCCAAAACTACAGACTGTAGTAAATTCCCGAAATATCTGGAAGTCAGGGAGTCGCTTAAAGGGAACTAACCAAAGGAGTTTTGTTGAGGTATAGTGCGGATCACGTAACCGTGCACTTGGCCTTGAGAGATCTCAGTAGGTGAGACGGGAGGTAGAGAATCAATATAAATACTTTCATACAAACATGATAAGGACTGTAAAATAATGACTTGCATGCGATGGTAGATATTCGATAAAATAGATTCGGTATGAAATAACAAACATTCTTGAAATATTATAGACATTTTGGATCCAGAAGCTGTTGAGGTGAACATTCTCAATAATTAACATGTTTTCACTAGTGATAGTACACGCAAAGCCAAGTGCACGGTTATTACTGGTGCACTAAAACGTCTCGCTCTGGCTCGGCCGCTAGTAGCCAATGTGCGTACTACGACTCTCGCACTCTTCCCGCCGCGTCTTCAAACTGTGCTGAATCTACGTCCAACGTTAGCAAAATGTATATAGCTGTATATGTTTGAAATTCCACTTCATTAGTGGGCGAGTTTATCAAAATCGCCCAACGCTGTCGCTGAATTTACTTTTAAACTTGTTTTATCTGGAGTAGTAAACACTGCCCATACGACATTGCATTTCCACCTTTTTGACAGTGTCCAATGACATTCCAGTCGCCCGGTTACTCCGCTTCTGACTCTGTTTTACTAGAATCAAGAGATTTTCATCATTACTAATTCGAGCTTCTTCACAAAACTAATGCATGAAAAACTATCTTACGGGCCTGACATGAAGTTTTTAACATATGTTTAATTTTACTCACTACAGGAAGCATGATAATCGCACACGGCAGTAACAACAGTTACACTTATATATATATATATATATATATATATATATATATATATATATATATATACTTAACAACAGTAACTACACAATTAGCTTGACCATTGACAGAGAGAGTCTGACTAGAATAACCTAGTAACAGGGCAGGTGCAATTAGAACGGTTTAACAGGAAAACCAATGTTTGCAGAAAAGCATTGGTTCCTCCCCCTCTCCCCCGCACGCCTTCATTCGCCGCTCGAAGGTCAGAGCAGAACCTATAGTGCGCCACTTATACGTGGTCCGCACTATAAAGCTCATTCTAAAAAACGATTGCTGTATGTAATTCGCCCGAAAAAATGTCTTTTCCGTTCGCAATATGAATACACGAAAAATGCGTACAACGAAAAATGCGTACACCAGGAATATTGCGAAAGATGCGTACATGATCAAGTTTTGACAGCTAACGAGGGTAAGCTATGACGTCAGAACAGTGTGACCGGCGAAAAATACGTACACCTTTTAGGCATACACAGGGTCTTTTAAAATTATTGAGCTACATAAATGAATTTATTTCACATCTAAACATAGATGTCGCTTAGTTTCTCGGGGCTGGAAATTCTTTAAAACTGTGTCTATTAAACCAGATTTTCATCATACATTTCCCGGCTTTGGACTGGCAAAATGATAGAGATATGTTGCGCTATCATTTTGGCATGTTTAAAGTCAGCTTGTAGCCTCGGTAATTTTTTGTGTTGTATATTTTTATTTTACGGATTTTTTTCATTTTAATCTATATTACTACTCGACCAATTTATTTGATCTTACCAATCTGATAGATTGGACTAAATTTAATCCAGTTTTTGAATGTAAGAAAGACTTTCTAAATAAGACTTTAGTTTCCAGTATCTAGGTTGTTTTGTAGTTTTTTTTTTTTAATTCTCTTGTCGGGCTTAATATAGTTTGTTTTTCTTCTTTCTCCTTCTAGGTGTAACACCAGAAGCATAACACCCAGTGTATAGGAGTCGAAGTTTCAGCCTCTGTTGATAGTCTCTTTCGATTAAATCGAACTTATCACCACGACAGTTAAAGCCAAAGTGACTACTGACAAAGTGGAAACCCTTTTTTGATCCATTTTGACTGGAAAAATCCAAAACCTTTATAGTTATTAGCAAATAGTTTAGGGTTAGATGACCTGTGTTAATAACTGGAGTCTGGTTAGTACGCTTTTTCGCTTGTCAAATATACGACTTACCCTCGCCAATTGTTATTGTTTCCTCATGTACGCATCTTTCGCTGCATTTTTCCTGCCACCTGTAATATTACCGGAATTTTTTCAAAAATTATATATTATTATAGTTAGTACTGTTTAGTAAAATTACACTTGGGCTGCATTGAAAAACAACTACATTCCAAAACCAATGTCCGCTTTAATGTTTGTCTAAGGGCTGTCGTAACAAAATATATAGAATAGTAAGAATAGAGTTTCAAATTGCTGCACAAAGCTGATCGCCGGTAAATTCAACTGTCCAGGTGTGTACAGAGTAACAGATACGCTATAAACATCTGTTGACCTGTGACGTAAAAGTTCGATCGAAGACGTTGCGTGGAGCCATAACAAATCCAATTTTGAGATAAAATCACGAAATCAATTGTTATTACCAGTTGTTAACCTACGCTCGAAAAGGTCAAACGTATTTGGCCCAGTCAGCACTTACCGCGTCTGGTAGAAAATGTTTCCTCTTAAGTGGACGCGCCCCTGATAGCACTGGTCTCTTGAGAGTTTTGTCTCTATATATTAAAAGGGAGAGAGTGTGTGTGAGTGCCCGCGCGTGTGTATTATATTGTATTAAAACCTAAGATTAACCGATCCTTAATGGTTTAAGTTCAAACTATCTGTGATCAACGTTGGTTTAAAACTTTTACCGTCATGCACTCGGTTAATCTTAGGTTTTACCTCAAAGTCACCGTAAATGTTACCTAAACTAATCTAACGTTTTTAGAGCGCTTGTTGCCACCAAAGGACATGTTGTTGTTATTGTTGTTGTTGTCGTGTGACAAGTGCAATAGAAACAATAAAAAAAAAAGAAAAAAAAAGTGTTCAGAGAAAGGTAGAGAGAGCACACACAGGTTCAAAGGCGTGAAACACTGCACTGGCCACATCTGCAGCTTTGTCCGTATAAAGGGTCTCCCTAGAACAGTTTAAGTCAATTTTAAATAGTGCTGCAATGATGGACGGGCAGTTGAAGGGATGATCGGGATTTAGCTGTATCCCTGGGCAGTGCATACATTCAGGGTATGTTCTTGATCCATCAGGCAAGATTTTCATGTCTTTGAGGTGCATTGTCCTCAGTCTGGCAATTGTTTTTGTTATTTCCCTGTCGAAGTTAAGCTCGGGAAGTGATGATTTTCTTCGGTTGTTATGGCAGAGCTTCTGTTTTGCAACAGCATTGACGTCGAAAGAGGTTGTAATCACGGGGGCTGGTTCGATGGTCCTCGCTTCTTTGGCCAGAGAATCGGCCTCTTCGTTCCCTTTGATGTCGACGTATGCCGGGATCCATTGAAGCGTACAAAGCTTCTTCTTTTCCTCAATTAAGGACAGGAGGGTATTGATCTTTTGGGCGAGGTTTGTATTTCCTTTTTGGAGGGCCTGGATGCCATCAGAGGGGTTGAGTGTTGTCCAAGTGAGGTAAATACTCAGAGCTTCTTTGATGGCGATGAGTTCGCTTGTGAAGTTGGAGGCGATTTTGCCTGCTGCAATTTTGTGTCTGGAAGTTGAGCCATCAGGGTAGGTTATAAAGATTCCGGACCACCTCTATCGCAGTCAGAATTCTAAGAGCCGTCGGTGTAAGCAGCGACCAAGTGTGGTTTTAAAATCTTGGCAATAGTTTCCATTCCTTTAATCTTGATTGTTTCTTGAGGCTCTTTTTTGGAGCAGGGTTCGAGGAGATTCAAGTTTATATTCACAAAGGAGGGTGGTTTGACCGGGAACCTGGGTTCTTGAATGATGTCAAGGCTCGTGTGCTGTAGGTTGATGTCCTGTCTGATGTTTTTGTCGTACTGGAGAGTAGAAAATCTTTTTAGTCTGGTTTTTTCCGATCAGTTCCGAAAGGTGACTTTTAAGATATGTTGTTCGTGATTGCTCCTGATTTTGTTTGTGAATTTCACTGTAGCGAATTTTCTCCGATTTTCCAATGGGGTTAGGCCACATTCAGTTTCAGCTTTCAAATTATTTGGAAGGTTAATTCACGTCCATGATAGTTTATTATGATTGTTAATGTTTATATTAACTCGCTTTCTTGTACGTTACACATTTTCCAATGGAATTTAAATTCCTTCCCGATGTCCTAGAGGCTTGAAATTTTGAACATAGCTTAGACTTGAATAAAAGTGCTAAATAATGTTGGTTTACTGAGTAAATAAAAATCTTACATTGAAAATATTAGAAACATCCCAAGTACCACAAAAATAACAGATAATATAAGTAACTTAAGATTAAACTCTTCAAAAGTAACTTGTATTACCTCTTATTTTTGTGGTGTTGGAGTTGTTTCCAATATTTCCATTGTAATATATTGTACCACTGTGCTTTTGATTTTGTATAGTAAAAATCTATTTATATACATAATGATTGAATTAATAGAATTGTTATGTTACGCTGACATTTTCGGATATAAAAAATCGCTGTTCGTGAATATCTGAAGAAGTTTTTGAAAAGCAGAGAAATGTGGAAAGAAAAAATATTAAGAAAAATAAAATCAATTGAAAGCGAAACAGACAAGTCAGGAACGTGTATTTTGGAATTTATTAATAGCTTTTTATGAATTAATTTCGTAACAGTTTGCTCATTTATAAGCCAAATGACTCAAATACAAGCACTGTTTCTTAATCTATAAGATAGAAGAAAACCTATGTATCAATAAGAGGTTTTGAGTGGTCTACTTTGAAGAACATCTGGTCATTAATCCAAAAGTCCTGCATTCGGCCCCAGGTAGCGCCAAAGAATTGTATTGCACCTTTTCTGTGCCTCCCCGTCGACTCAGATTGTGAAAATAAGTATCATTAATTGTGCGGCTGTGTATAGTATTGGCTACATTACTTTCATTAAATATCTTATGGCCTGAGTAGAGGCAGCTCTATCTCCCTTAAGCCATGTTTATAGTATAAAAGAAGTTACTCAATATTAAAAATACTTGAATAAGTGAATACGTAATTGCTTACTTGCTGACGCGTTTCAAAACAAGCGTTTCATTTACGAAGCTAACCCTCTACAGAGTTAGCCTCGAGTAGAGGGTTAGCTTCGTAAAAGGAACGAATGTTTTTAAACGTGTCAGCAAGTAAGCAATTACGTATTCACTTAGTTAAGAATTTTTAAAATGAGTTTAATCAGTGAATTCAAGATGATTCCATCAAGCAACTTCATAAAAGAAGTGTTTATTATTATTATTATCATTATATGAACAAGATTCGACACCACTATGTATTGCATTTGACAAACATTCTGTGGTAGATATTGAAAGAAAGTGGTAAAAGTTTAACATAGTTTAAGTGAAACTGAAAATTTGATTCTTAAAATGAAGATATTAACCTTCTTGAGTTTTCTCCTTTTGGTAAATGCCGTGAGAAAATTTCCAGATTTTAAATATTGAAGACTCATCGACTTAAAGTGCAGAATGACTTTAGTGTTCCTTTCTCCCGCGAAGAAAGTTCTGTTGGCTTTGAGGTCGTGCCCATTGCGTTTGACAACAGGTAGGGCATGACCAATTGGTTAGCGCATGTTCTGTCTGTTTACTTAAAATAAAGCTATTTGACTCTAGTCCACTGCTTTTCCCTGCAGGTGTAGTGAATTGAATGCAGCACTCTTGATATTATTTTCTGATTTAATTTTGCATAATGCAGCGACTGGTTTAAATTTCACAATTGTTCTCCCGCATAAACGTAGGTATAATGACTGGGAAAAACGATTGTTGTACTGTCTTTAGTACATCTCCCTAGATTGTCGTAGTTTAGATGTTTGCCAATGTGGAGTGCTGAATTTACAAGCGTGCTCAGCATATTAATAATGTGGTGGGGTTAGGTTTGCCCCAATAATTTTGGTTAATTAGAACTGGCTGACCAGCTAAAACAAAAAGTATGACAATTTGAAAAGGACCACTTAAAATAAAAGTTGGTGTTTGGATTTCAAGATTTACAGGTGCCATTATTCTGACAAAGATATTTTTTTAAACATACCAAACATGGAGATTTTTAAACTTTTAAAAAAAAAAATCAAAGCCACACGTTTTGACAAAGTATACGTACGCAGACTTCTGGCGTGTTTCCTTTGTACATTTAATGCAATTTAGGAGAATAACAATGTATTTTATTGTAGTAGAGGCTTTTATAGTTTTCTACTTGGAAGGAATGCAGGGACAATTCTAAAAATGAATATAACGCCTCCATCGGATACCAAGACTACGCTCGTGATGTGTGAATAAGCGGCATAGAAGTTTCCCACACACGATTTGCAGAATAATTACGAAAGCTTGGTAAATAGTCTTTGGAAATGTTTGACGGCCATGAGTTTGCTCCAACGTGAGCCACATGGGACACCATGGTAATTATTTCTTCGGAAAAGGTAGTAAAGATGGATATTTCCAATACGGCCAGGTGTTCCACACACTTCAGTCTTGATTAGTGTCCTTCGGTAGATCTGATCATCCATAGATGTTTTTATTGTTTTTCAATTGACATTTATTCACGTACTAAATACTCAATAAATTTCTTGACCACTGTGAACTAACTTTAACTAAATCAATAAAAACCTACCCACCACTATATAAGAACCTTGTATTTTACTACAATATTACGCTATGTACATTACGGTTACATGGTAATCACCTTCAGAAGTATTCAAGATGTATTTAACAATTACTGAAGTTCTTTCCAGAAGTATTTAGTACTCCTGAGGATAATTACCATGTAGGACCTAATCAAAATGTACATAATTGTAGTAAAATAAAAAATATTATATTGTGAATAGCGGGTTTTTTTATTTATGTAATTACTAAATACTTATAAACCTATTTATTGTCACAACCCTCTGTGTAACCCCATGTATGTATTTCCCAAAAATCTAAAAACCTCTATACCCCAGTCTATGTCATTACCGTTTTAACCCCCTTTACAATGTATTCTTAGGTTAGGTCGAAAAGTTTTCATCCTTTAACATACATGCGTTTAACTATTTTCTTTAGCCATACTAAAAGCGATCATACATCCCAGTGTACATCTCTATCGGTAAATCCCAATGTGCGGTGCCACGTGCAGAGGTCACCACGTCATCATCATCATCACCACCACTACCATCTCATTATTATCGTTATCATTGTGATCATCATCATCATCATCATCATCATCAAAAACAACACCACCAACATCACCACCACCACTACCACCACCAACTATCACCTTAATCACTATCTAGATCAAATGTTGATGAAGAAATTCGTTTCCTTAACATTTTTTAAACCAGATTAAGGATAACCCATCCTCGTTTCTTTCAAAGCACCTGAAGATTCACTGCATTCTTTAAAGTCAGTGCAATAAAACACTGAAGTTCTCGTTTGAAAATTATTACTTCTTTTATCCACTAAAACATAAAAGCAAAGTCTCTAGCATTTATTTCCAACCTGTAAGACACTATTGAATTTTCCCTTGCCGTATCCTGTAGTCTCATTCGGTTAAGCCATTAAAACTTGGGTTTAAAAATTATAATAATATGACCAATGCAAATTGTTATTAATAAAGTATATCTTAGTTAACTAGACAAGACAGCTGGTTTTGGGAACTAGTTTATTGTCGACGACTAGTTTATTTTTCAAGACAAATATTAGAATTCTGAAAAAATTAAAACTGTTATTGTTATTCTTTATTACCTGGGAAACTGTGCAATAATTATTAATTACAATAACAACCGAATATCCATTACAACAGTTTAATTTATTATTATAAATCAGTGCATATGGCATATTTCGATTCAAGGAAACCATCTTCAGAATTGCTGAATTAAACTGTTAATAAATACTGTTTTTTAATTAATAAATAAATTTCGGGTTGTTGTGATTAATTAATGTTATGGTAATGTATGTTTTGGTTGACAATAGATTTTGTGATGTAATTTCAAAATTTGTATTTTAATCATTTGATTTAGTTGTGTTGATTACGTTACCTTTTTTTATAGTTCCTTTTAGTAATGAGTTAACGAGACGTTGGTATAAAGCAGGCATCCTCACTACGCGGCCCGCGGGCCCCATGCGGCCTTCGGGACGATTTTTTGCGGCCCTTAGACGGTTAGGATTGAAGTCAAAATATTTTATAACTTAATTAAATATTATATTTATTTACTGAGTGTTTTTAAAATCTGTCGTTTTACTAAACTTAATTAATTACTCAAACTACTAAAGTTAAAAACCCCGCCCGCTGTATCTTTGCCTGGGGCTTTACTGACGTTTAGCAAGCAATAGTATCGGCAACACCGCAACGCAACGCAACTTAACGTGTGAGCGGAAGACGGTGGAGACGTGCAAAAGGTTAGAAAGAAGGGACTGCCATATGTTTGATATGTCGTGAAACTGTAGCATTTCGCTTGGTAGAAAATCCATGGGCAATGAAACCAGCTAATGTAGCTCATCTTTCTGTTTGTGGATATGAAGGGATTTGAAAAATGAATTAATCGATTTTCAGAACGATACGGAACTCAAAAGTAATTTTGAAGAAAAGATGAAGAATAAAGCTCACTATGAGTTTCGGAGGGTTGTTGAAAAGGACAAATTTCCTAACTTACTTGAATGTGCTCAGAAAATATTGTGTGTTTTTTCATCTACTTACGTCTGTAAATCTACATTCAGTAAGCTGAAGTTTGTAAAAAACAAGTACAGATCTAGGCCAACAAGTGAGAATGTTGAGAACATTTTAAGAATTTCAGTTTCTTCCCAACCTGCCAACATAGATGCCATATTAGAGGACTGTGAAAGATTTCGCCCATCAACTTCAAAGAATTAATTTAGTAAAAAAAAGACATTTTCAAAGTTTTTTATGCGAAAAAAAGTTTATTTATGTTGGTAATGTAATAAACGTATGTTATAATCATATTGTTTGTCAGTTATTTAGTGCCTCTTGTACTTGCGGCCCTCAGGAAAATTTTATGCAAACTTTTTGGCTCTCAAAGTATTCCTAGTGAGGGCCCCTGGTATAAAGAAACCGGTAAAGAAAACTATTTGACTTGTGCTGCTCGTTAGCGTCTGTATAATTACTTACATTCTTTTTGATTTGATCTGTAATGATTATTAAATTTATATTTTCATTTCGCTTTATCCGGAGATAATGCTTACAGTGTTGGGCAGTGGTGCGGGGTGCAATCAGGAACATAAGCATTTATTTATTCTTTCTAATGTATACACACATGTTGTAAATATAAGTGTTTTGTCTATATACTTAATTGTGTTTATTTCCTTCACCTTATGTAGTTCAAACCAAACCTCGTATTAAACCGTCTTAATGGTTACTTATTTAGGACGTGTGGAGCATGTAATCTAGAGATCAGACTTCTGACAGATTAGCTGCCTGTTAAATCTGTGGGAATCGGGTTGTTAATCTATGAATCTTGGTGTATACATTGCTTAGTTTCACCTGTCAAGACTTGGGACATGTTAATGGGGAATCTGAAGCAGCTAGTTAAACAAGGCTGAACAAGTAAACGCCAGTCAGCTGTAATCGATCTAACACTTTCTTCTCGCAGCGCATATTTGTGCTCGTTTCCATTCCGTGGAAATTTATTTAGTGTAATATGCCTGTTTGGACATAATTATTTTGCAATAACAAGAGCAGGTAAAATATCCAGCTCATCTAAGGGTAAAATGCCGTACACATTCATATAGTCTGCGGCAATACAGTCCAATATCCTTGGCCTCCTTTTGTACTTTCCAGAAGGAAGCCGATTATGATAATTTTATATAAATGAAACATATTTGTACATAACCAGGTGATGATATTTGCACAAACATTTCTTAACGTCATTTTGTAGCGTTAAGAAGTACCTCCATGACTTCCTTCTTACAACTTCATAATTATTATATCACAACTTCATAATAATTATTATTATTGAAATGACCATTTGAGTGATCCATTTATAAAACGGTAAAACAGCTAATTTATTAATTTTGGAGTTTTCCGTAAATGATATTGGATTTCCGACAACGCGAATGTATGTTTTCAGGTAAAGCATATTGTACCTTTCCTATAGAGCATAATAGATCATTCCGGCAAAGCATATTGAAGCTATCTTGTAAAGCATATTGAAGTTTTCCTCCCAATCATAGTGGATCTTAATGCCAACCATAATGGATCTTACCGTCAAAGCACATTGACGCTTACAGATAAAGCGTATTGAAGTTTTCCTACAATTCATAATAAATCTTTCGGGCAAAGCATATTGGACTCTATGTATTCCAGATGTGGTCATAGAACTATAAGGTACTTCGAAAATTTGGATAATGCTGATACTATCAATCAGCAAAAGGCTTCCGTGTATGAAGCTAACTGAACTAAAAATTCCTATTAATGAAAATGTTATTTAACCATATATATATATATATATATATATATATATATATATATATATATATATATATATATATATATATATATATATATATATATAATATATATGTGTGTGTGTGTGTGTGTGTGTGCGAGCGCGTGCGTGCGTGCGTGCGTGCGTGCGCGCGTGTGTGTGTGTGTGTGTGTACCATACAGAATCGGAGAGGCTGTAGACTTCAAGAAAGCACGTAGCATTTAGTTATCACGCGCCTAGAGAATGGGTTGACTCTTTCTCACCATTGTAACATTCCCGTGTTAAAAGTACGACGAACTCAGCTCTGACGTTTTGCATTTCCCCAGAGCCATTATTTACGAATTAGAATAGAAAATAGAAATGTCTGACAATTGAATTAATCAGCTAATGTGTTCGGCCGTTGGAAAACGTAAACTGCAAATAATTGCTTGTAAGAAATACTCGCTGGCGTCGCAAAGGTTGCGAGAGAAAGCAAGATACTAACACAAGCCAGGAGCTTTTAATTGATAATTTCCTCGCAGTGAATAGTTTGAAAAGCGATCAGGAAGGGACGACAAGGCCGTGCAGAATCGGGACTTTCACCAGCGCCTACATTGACAATGCACGATCGTAAGAAGTAAAACCAACCGAAACCAATGGCAAATTACTCACTGTTTAGAATCTAGACCGTGCTGAGTTTTGCCAACACTGTGCGAACATTGTGTATGTGTATTTTTTCAGGAACGGATCGTGAGTAGTGTTTATCCAGGGTTCAGAAACCTCAGTCACAGGTATTTCTACGTATCTTATGCACAACATTTTATATTATTTCTTGTATATTTAAAGCAATAAGGCCGTTCGACTATAATCGCCTATGCAAACCTATGTAAGGTTAAGGGCATAGATATAAAAGCCCTTGAGATATCGGATGGCCCATGGCATGATCTGTGGGAAAGGCATAATGATTTCTTGGTATTAGAAATAAGAGGGTCAGGGTCTCCTATCTGAAGTATACCTACTACCCGAGTTCTCAGTGGCGGCTCGTGGGCAGTTTGCAAGGTTGCCTAACCCCCAAATCGGAGTTGAATAGAAAAAAAAATAATTTATTCATCATGTAAGATTTCTATACGTTATTGCGAGTGATTATTCATAATATAACATGTTCCATCATTATAAATAATAATAAAAACGTCAGAACGTCAGCGATCGTATGACCGTTCGCTCAGTTTCAGATAGTCTCGTTCCGGCTAGTTGCAGGTCCCTGAAATACCCATTGACGTCACTTCTAATGGAGAAAAAACATTGGAAGGTCAAGACAGACTTGAACAGTTGGGCAGCGCCGTAATGTTAGGTTGGAAACAACCTGCAACCTCGGAAGTGTTCGGTTGAAATCGGCCCCTCCGAAGAGACGCAACTCCAATACGCTCCGAGTTTGTTGACTTTCACAGTTAAGGATGAATTGAGATTGGTTTGTTAATAAATAACCCCATTTCTTGAGATCAGGTACCATGGGGTTTAATAAGTAAAACTAAATAATAACAGCCAATATATTTCTTACAATAGAGTAAATCACAGAGTATTAAGCAGTATCAAACTATTTTTCCTATAACTGCCCTTCAAGTTTTTATGATTACGATTTTTCTTTGTCTTGAAAAAAACTAAGATTTTTAGTGTCTGCAAAAATCTTAGGTTTTAGGCACCGGTTGCCACTGCCAGTTCCCTATCTTGGCGAAGAGACGTTATCAGGATGATTAATTGACTTGTCATTAGTTTTTGATCCTATATTTCCCATTTTAAATTTCGTTGATATTTGTCTCATTGTTAAGGCCAATGATTTCTTGTAATAAGATCTTCGAGGGACGAAAAACGAACTTGAATTACTGATAGAAATAAAGTAGGGACTTGGGCACTTCTGTTACTCCTTTACAATTAATGGAGTGGGGGATCTAGACTTTGCGGGGACTAGAGCGATACGTAATGGTGGGGTCCTCTTTCCGGGGAAGGGAAGAGCATGGAGAAGTTTTTGAAAATTACGGGCTCAAAACTCAATTTGCTTTGTCAGATCATATCAAACGTATCAAACACTGGAAAGAAAAGACAGCATTTTCTTGGTGAGTTGTCTAATTATCGGTGGTATGACACGAGTAGTATATATAATATTATGTAATAAAAACAATACAAGTAAGGAGGTATAGGTATGCAAACACACAAGAAATCAGTCGTGTTGTTTGCATAATTACATAAACGTTATACTTAAACGGATTGTCGACATCCACTCTCACTTTAAACAGATATTTTAAAGTTGCTCGTAATCATCTTGAATTCAATGATTAAACTTTAATTAAATAATACTTAACTAAGTGAATACTTACTTGCTGACGCGTTTTAAAACCATTTCTGTTCCATTACATAACACACAACCAACTTACCCCACCAACTTTACATTTATAAATCTCACACCGACAATCTTTGTACCTAGCCGGGACGCTGCCAGTAGAGGCTTTGCTTCGTAAAAGGAACGTGTCAGCAAGTAAGCCATTACGTATTCACTTAGTTAAGTATTATATAATTAAAAATAGTTTAAGTTTAATTGGCGTTAAAAAACACAGTAAATGATAATCATTACTGCGGGCCACCTGTCGGTCGCCTGGTTCTCTCGTACCTGGAACCACCACTCTTTTAATGATATATTATGAATACAATGGATTAGTTGATGCAGGAGAATTTCAACCTGATTTTAGCCGAATATTGGTAAAGATCAATTGTTTTCAGTTGAAATATAACTTGTAAAATATTAATTAATATTAATTTGAATGTGTTGTAAAAATTAAAGGCAATATTGAAATATTTGCTAGGCTAGACAGTGTGCCCAGCGGTGGAGCCTTGACCCTGCAAGCAGTACAGGATGGAAGTTAATAATAGATAAGGAAAATCTTGTCTTGAGTTCTTTGCAGGAGGGCTGAAATGTTTTCTATCAGATGTCTTCTGCCTTATTTTTTCCCTTTTGGAATTTGGCTACGTCAGAGTGGGTCTAGTGATTTTATTTGTTTAATTTAGAACTATACAGGCCGATACGCACTATTAGTGTCCAGTATAAATCTTAGAACTATAAAGGCCGATACGCACTATTAGTGTCCAGTATAAAGCTTATAGAACTATACAGACCGATACGCACTATTAGTGTCCAGTATAAATCTTAGAACTATAAAGGCCGATACGCACTATTAGTGTCCAGTATAAAGCTTATAGAACTATACAGACCGATACGCACTATTAGTGTCCAGTATAAAGCTTATAGAACTATACAGACCGATACGCACTATTAGTGTCCAGTATAAACCTTAGAACTATAAAGGCCGATACGCACTATTAGTGTCCAGTATAAAGCTTATAGAACTATACAGACCGATACGCACTATTAGTGTCCAGTATAAAGCTTATAGAACTATACAGACCGATACGCACTATTAGTGTCCAGTATAAAGCTTATAGAACTATACAGACCGATACGCACTATTAGTGTCCAGTATAAAGCTTATAGAACTATACAGACCGATACGCACTATTAGTGTCCAGTATAAAGCTTATAGAACTATACATGCCAATACGCACTATTAGTGTCCAGTATAAAGCTTATAGAACTATACAGACCGATACGCACTATTAGTGTCCAGTATAAAGCTTATAGAACTATACAGGCCGATACGCACTATTAGTGTCCAGTATAAAGCTTATAGAACTATACATGCCAATACGCACTATTAGTGTCCAGTATAAAGCTTATAGAACTATACATGCCGATACGCACTATTAGTGTCCAGTATAAAGCTTATAGAACTATACAGGCCGATACGCACTATTAGTGTCCAGTATAAAGCTTATAGAACTATACAGGCCGATACGCACTATTAGTGTCCAGTATAAAGCTTATAGAACTATACATGCCAATACGCACTATTAGTGTCCAGTATAAAGCTTATAGAACTATACATGCCGATACGCACTATTAGTGTCCAGTTTAAAGCTTATAGAACTATACAGGCCGATACGCACTATTAGTGTCCAGTATAAAGCTTATAGAACTATGCATGCCAATACGCACTATTAGTGTCCAGTATAAAGCTTATAGAACTATACATGCCGATACGCACTATTAGTGTCCAATATAAAGCTTATAGAACTATACATGCCGATACGCACTATTAGTGTCCATTATAAAGCTTATAGAACTATACAGACCGATACGCACTATTAGTGTCCAGTATAAAGCTTATAGAACTATACAGGCCGATACCCACTATTAGTGTCTAATATAAAGCTTATAGGTTTATATCTGTATGGGAATCAGAGAAGCATGTAAGTGCTAAAATAATTGTGAAGCGTGAATACGAAAGTTTCGGTTAGACTGGGTAAAAATCCACAGATTGTGTGTGAGAGTAGTGATTGCTCCTTTCTTTTAGTTAGAAGGTTTGTTTTGTATAAAGACAGGGTTGGGTTTGATTTTATTTTTGGGCATTTTAAAAATGAAAAACATTTTTAGTTTTCTTTTACTTTGTTTTTGTCACATTGTAGTTTTTAAGTGAGTTGTGAGAGAACGTGATTTAGATTTTGATGAAAGATAATTGTTAATTTGGGTTGAGAAATATATTTTTTGAAGGAAATTGATTTTAGTTAAAAAAAAACACTACTATTCTTAAAACATTCATTAAAAAGGGGGTAGTTTAATTGAAAATATCCCCTCTACTTCATCTCATTAAAACCTAAATTATTGCAGTTTTTATACCTCACCAACAATGCAGTTGTAATGCATGTTTGTAGCAACATAAGTACATTATATTGTAAAAGGCATACGCCGATTGATTGTAAACATGTTTTTGCTTTTTGTTTAATGCAATGCAGGATTCATACTTAGTGTAAATTAATTAGATCTTAGTTGCACTTAGGAAGATGGCCTACTTTGTATTGCGAAACACGTATGATTGCAAAAATTAAGTACACGTGTTTGTGGTGTTTTATGTTTTTTTAAAGGATATATTATGAATTTTATCTCACAAGTAAGTTTTTTCTTTTTGTATATGCGTAAAATTTGTATTTGGGTGCATAGATTATATAGTTTTTTTTCGTGGGCAGAACAGCTTACTTTGTGCTCTACGCCGAGCTCAGAGAAAACCTATCCCGTCATTGTCTAGCAAAACTGTGTACATCGTATTAAGCGAACGTATCTGTGGTTACGAAGAAATAGAAAGCTCACGATGTGATTAGAGCTATCACTCGCGGGGACAGAACAGCTTACTTTGTGCTCTACGCCGAGCTCAGAGAAAACCTATCCCGTCATTGTCTAGCAAAACTGTGTACATCGTATTAAGCGAACGTATCTGTGGTTACGGAAGAAATAGAAAGCTCACGATGTGATTAGAGCTATCACTCGCGGGGACAGAACAGCTTAATTTGTGCTCTACGCCGAGCTCAGAGGAAACCTATACCGTCATTGTCTAGCAAAACTGTGTACATCGTATTAAGCGAACGTATCTGTGGTTACGGAAGAAATAGAAAGCTCACGAGGTGATTAGAGCTATCACTCGCGGGGACAGAACAGCTTACTTTGTGCTCTACGCCGAGCTCAGAGAAAACCTATACCGTCATTGTCTAGCAAAACTGTGTACATCGTATTAAGCGAACGTATCTGTGGTTACGGAAGAAATAGAAAGCTCACGAGGTGATTAGAGCTATCACTCGCGGGGACAGAACAGCTTACTTTGTGCTCTACGCCGAGCTCAGAGGAAACCTATCCCGTCTTTGTCTAGCAAAACTGTGTACATCGTATTAAGCGAACGTATCTGTGGTTACGGAAGAAATAGAAAGCTCACGAGGTGATTAGAGCTATCACTCGCGAGGACAGAACAGCTTACTTTGTGCTCTACGCCGAGCTCAGAGAAAACCTATACCGTAATTGTCTAGCAAAACTGTGTACATCGTATTAAGCGAACGTATCTGTGGTTACGGAAGAAATAGAAAGCTCACGAGGTGATTAGAGCTATCACTCGCGGGGACAGAACAGCTTACTTTGTGCTCTACGCCGAGCTCAGAGGAAACCTATCCCGTCATTGTCTAGCAAAACTGTGCACATCGTATTAAGCGAACGTATCTGTGGTTACGGAAGAAATAGAAAGCTCACGAGGTGATTAGAGCTATCACTCGCGGGGACAGAACAGCTTACTTTGTGCTCTACGCCGAGCTCAGAGGAAACCTATCCCGTCTTTGTCTAGCAAAACTGTGTACATCGTATTAAGCGAACGTATCTGTGGTTACGGAAGAAATAGAAAGCTCACGAGGTGATTAGAGCTATCACTCGCGGGGACAGAACAGCTTACTTTGTGCTCTACGCCGAGCTCAGAGAAAACCTATACCGTCATTGTCTAGCAAAACTGTGTACATCGTATTAAGCGAACGTATCTGTGGTTACGGAAGAAATAGAAAGCTCACGAGGTGATTAGAGCTATCACTCGCGGGGACAGAACAGCTTACTTTGTGCTCTACGCCGAGCTCAGAGAAAACCTATACCGTCATTGTCTAGCAAAACTGTGTACATCGTATTAAGCGAACGTATCTGTGGTTACGGAAGAAGTAGAAAGCTCACGAGGTGATTAGAGCTATCACTCGCGGGGACAGAACAGCTTACTTTGTGCTCTACGCCGAGCTCAGAGAAAACCTATACCGTCATTGTCTAGCAAAACTGTGTACATCGTATTAAGCGAACGTATCTGTGGTTACGGAAGAAATAGAAAGCTCACGAGGTGATTAGAGCTATCACTCGCGAGGACAGAACAGCTTACTTTGTGCTCTACGCCGAGCTCAGAGAAAACCTATACCGTAATTGTCTAGCAAAACTGTGTACATCGTATTAAGCGAACGTATCTGTGGTTACGGAAGAAATAGAAAGCTCACGAGGTGATTAGAGCTATCACTCGCGGGGACAGAACAGCTTACTTTGTGCTCTACGCCGAGCTCAGAGAAAACCTATACCGTCATTGTCTAGCAAAACTCTGTACATCGTATTGAGCAAACGTACGTGTGAGACAGGTCCCTCCAGAACCGGATATATAGCCGTCCGCACGACGGAAACTTGATACCACATTAAGATCACTTAGGAGAACGGTGACTTATTGGTTGCCTGTTATTTTATACGGCTCTTGCATCACTTTACCTTCACGCTCCATTTACATCCGATTTTGGACCTACTCTTGTTGAAGGCCGTGCAGGGCTTCGTTACTACTGAGGACGAATCGGTAAAGACATCGACCTCGCTTTGCGTTCAAGATGTGCGCCATCAAATGAAAGCGTTCTAAACCATGATTCAATTTGTTCCTTTAGCTATGAATTTAAACAATATTTTAAATAAAACTATTATTCAGAATATAAAAAACAAAACTGAACCTCTGGGTAATTTCTTCGCGTCAGAAAGAAACCGTCAAAGAAAAACCTAAATGAAGAGTGTTTACTACTATTAGCTTTCGAGGTAGAACATTCTGAGGGGGGGGGGTTGAGGTAGCACCAAGTGAAAGTTTCTGGCAAAAATAAAAGTTTGGGAATGATTAAAAAGTAAAATAACCGGATGCAGTGGTTGATAGTAAAATGACCGGTGAAAAGAAAAGTATACTGTTAATATAAACTTTATGGGGTGGGACCATAAAAGAAAATGTTTTTTTTTAAAACTTGAATATTTAATTTGTAAGCAGCTATTGTCGTTTTCACCCGTTGTTGAAATGCCACCACATTCCCTATATTTAGAACCAATAATGGCACAGATCCACCCCTCTTTCAACTTAACCACTTCCAAATCAAAATCCTGGCTACATGCCTGCGGTGGGAGTTATAATTGTGTCGACATTAGCTACCAGTAAGCCACTCATAGTAGTGATGCTCGACTACTCCCTCGTTACCGTGACAACGAACTAATAATCGACAGGTTTTTTACATCGACATGTTCTTTTTTCCGTCACATTTTGGCAAAATTAATAGCAGCGTGAAAATCCCCAAAAAATTGTTTTTTTCCAAATTATTTCTTTGATTTACGTTCAGGGACTCATCGCCTACTTCGCGGAAAAATATAAATTGGTAAACACAATAAACAGCTGTGGAATAATGACTAAGTACTAAATGAGAAGGACATTTTTTGTGTTAGGTCCTGTCATAGACTGTTTAAGGATAAGTGAAAACTATACGTTTCCTTTGTTCCTGTACTATTGTTAGATGTCGCATCCTTTTCCTGAAATATACCTCTCCACGGCGGTATTGAGCAGTTAATCAGCTTGAAACTCCGGGATTTGACTGATTTTACAAATGGTTAAATCTTTAGTGAAGCCTTATTTGTGAAGAGTTTATTAATAGAATACAGCAACAGGTAGGGCCAATAGTTTACAATTCGACCATAGCTACGTATGTTTGACTAATGAGAAAGAATAGTTTGAGCAGAGAATAGTTTTGTCTAAATGAAAATTACTAGCACTCCTATCGTGACCTTGGCTATGAATTTTCTAAAAGGAAAATGAAATTTGTGGTTTAGAGCGAAAGTAGTTGAATCACGTTTCCTTTTACAAGAGTTTTAATTAAGATAAATACGATAACAAGGTCAGTAATTGCTATAACATTCTTTTTATTTTTACGTCACGTTAATAAAGTAAACAGTTTAATCTCTGCTAAAGTATTGCAGTTGCCCGATTTTTATAATTCAGAAGATTTTTAATTTTTATAATTTATATTATGTACTTGAATGCTGAAGCATATGGCTATAAAAGCGCCTTATTGCTGAGGCTAAGACGGGTCCTTAGACACTCTCGGTATGTGCCCGGCTACAGGGGTCTGAGTAGTTTCCAAAAGTCTCTTTATTTTCAAAAATTTACTTCTTTATCTTTGAAGTTTTGTTACATTCTGTTAGCTACTATTTTGCATGTTAAGCTTTAATAGTTTTGCTTGTGTGTTGATCTGTGAGTCAGTCAGTCTTTCAATAAGAATATTTTATTAATGTATGAACTTCACGATTAGAAGCAGTTAATGGTAGGAGAAATAAGATCTCACTTTCAGTCTAAGCTTCTTATTTATTTTCGTTTCCCATTTACGCTGTTAGAATTCACATACGCGCGCCACACGTGTGGCGCACACACACACACACACACACACACACACACACACACACACTCAAACACACACATACACAAAGACACACACACTCAAACCTACACACACACACACACACACACACACACACACACACACACACACACACACACACACACACACACACACACACACACACACACACACACACGTAGTCTCTGAGTATTTCTTTTACAAAACAGGATAAAAGAAGATCGAGCGACCCTTCTCTTCATCTTGCAGGAAAGCAGGTCAGGTAAGCGCCCGGGCCACGCAATGCTATAATTTTTCCTAATACCATCACCAAGGAAGCATTATGCCATTTTCTTAGACCTAGCTAATTCCATGTTCTCTTCTTACAGGGGGTGTAATGAGTAGACTACTCTTTATGAACCCGATAGCATGACGCTACCTCATGTATGTAACCTTGCACACTTAAAGCCCTGTTCCTTCTATGTGATATAACCCTTTCTTACGTATAAAACCGTTTTTTGAGCCTTATAATAACGACATGTTAACCTTTCCCATCCTTCGTAGGCATACTGAATGATAACATTAAAAGTGAAGCAAATTCCCTGATTTTGAATTTTTCGGGCTTTACCTAATAAAGTCACATTTTACTATATCCTTTCTTGAAGCACCTTTAAGTTGTAAAACGAATAATGTATTCCTAAAACTTATACTTTTTACCTAGGGCGTTGCGCGAGTCAATCAGGATATAAGCTCTCTGTTTTACATAACATACATTTCTTCCTAATATAACATTCATGCAAACGTGTTTGATTATAATTAGTTGGTTATTTTCACTGCACCAGTGAAATTGTTGCTCAACTTGGTGCGCACGCGTTGTGCACATTCAACACGAGTGTTCTTGTTACGTTGTCGCCCCTCGTGACCGTTTCCGCATGAGCTAAATGGATCTCGCGCGCGCGCGTCACACTTTTCCATTACTGTGAAGTGTCCTAGATGTCCAGCTTTCCTTTTCATCGCGATTCCTTTTATTTGTAATTGTCTTCTTTTGTCCGCGCTCCAATACACTTGTTTTTTTTTCTTTTGTAACTTTCTCCATTTGCAGATGAATCCCGACGTTTTTACCTCCTATTGACGAGAAATCTTAATCCGCCTTTCATTCTAGAAACACTGTAATGGATTTGGTTTCGGGGTTCGTAGAGGCTGAAAGATATAATCGTAGGTCCCACGGGTCAGAGTTACGGTTATAATTCTCTTAGTAAAGGTGTTTGATAAGAGAATAAGATGCAGTAAGGGACGAGCGTAGTTAAACTTGGAGGACGTTCGGACAGATTAGAGAGTATAATACCTCACTTCACCTTAGCTGACAGAAGGTCCATTTCAGATAATCTTGACAAAGAGAAACAGGGGATCATTATATACTTTGCTTAATCGTACTTAATTCCATCGACCCTTTCCCATCCTTCTTACAGAGGGTGTAACAGGTCAGGATAGAGGGTCTAATTCAGCTAGGCTTACCCATATAATTCAATAATTTCCTCCTATTCCCAGAAACAGGGGATCAGTATCTACTTTGCTTAAACATACCTAATTCCATCGACCCTTTCCCTTCCTTCTTACAGAGGGTGTAACAGGTCAGGATAGAGGGTCTAATTCAGCTAGGCTTACCCATATAATTCAATAATTTCCTCCTATTCCCAGAAACAGGGGATCAGTATCTACTTTGCTTAAACATACCTAATTCCATCGACCCTTTCCCTTCCTTCTTACAGAGGGTGTAACAGGCCAGGATAGAGGGTCTAATTCAGCTAGGCTTACCCATGTAATGCAATAATTTCCCATTATTGCCAGAAACAGGGGATCAGTATCTACTTTACTTGAACATACCTAATTCCATCGACCCTTTCCCTTCCTTCTTACAGAGGGTGTAACAGGTCAAGATGCTAGGCTTACCCATGTAATGCAATAATTTCTTCCTATTCCCAGTAACAGGGGATCAGTATCTACTTTGCTTAAACATACCTAATTCCATCGACCCTTTCCCTTCCTTCTTACAGAGGGTGTAACAGGTCAGGATGCTAGGCTTACCCATATAATGCAATAATTTCCTCCTATTCCCAGTAACAGGGGATCATTATATACTTTGCTTAATCCTACCTAATTCCATCGATCCTTTCCCATCCTTCTTACAGAGGGTGTAACAGGTCAGGATATAGGGTCTAATTCAGCTAGGCTTACCCATGTAATGCAATAATTTCCCATTATTCCCAGAAACAGGGAATCATTATGATCCGTCCTTAATACTTTTTAATTATTCTACCCTACCTTAACAGTCTTTGTACAATAGGTGTAACAGTAACAGGTAGATAGATACCTCTTTATGAGCCCGATTGTAGCGTATCTGTAGGCCTACTCCAGCTAAGCGACCCTGCTAACGTATTGGAATGATTTCCCCTTCATCACCAGAGAGTTATGTCCTTTTCTTATTACTTCCTAATTCCATCTGCCCTTTATTACGTTACTTCTTACAAGGGCTGTAACAGTAACAGGTAGATAGACACCTCTTTATGAGCCCGATTGTAGCGTATCTGTAGGCCTACTCCAGCTAAGCGACCCTGCTAACGTATTGGAATGATTTCCCCTTCATCACCAGGGAGTTATGTCCTTTTCTTATTACTTCCTAATTCCATCTGCCCTTTATTACGCTACTTCTTACAAGGGGTGTAACAATAACAGGTAGATAGATACCTCTTTATGAGCCCGATTGTAGCGTATCTGTAGGCCTACTCCAGCTAAGCGACCCTGCTAACGTAATGGAATGATTTCCCCTTCATCCTCAGTACCAGGGAGTTATGTCTTTTTCTTATTACTTCCTAATTCCATCTGCCCTTTATTACGTTACTTTTTACAAGGGGTGTAACAGTAACAGGTAGATAGATACCTCTTTATGAGCCCGATTGTAGCGTATCTGTAGGCCTACTCCAGCTAAGCGACCCTGCTAACGTATTGGAATGATTTCCCCTTCATCACCAGAGAGTTATGTCCTTTTCTTATTACTTCCTAATTCCATCTGCCCTTTATTACGTTACTTCTTACAAGGGGTGTAACAGTAACAGGTAGATAGACACCTCTTTATGAGCCCGATTGTAGTGTATCTGTAGGCCTACTCCAGCTAAGCGACCCTGCTAACGTATTGGAATGATTTCCCCTTCATCACCAGGGAGTTATGTCCTTTTCTTATTACTTCCTAATTCCATCTGCCCTTTATTACTTTACTTCTTACAAGGGGTGTAACAGTAACAGGTAGATAGACACCTCTTTATGAGCCCGATTGTAGTGTATCTGTAGGCCTACTCCAGCTAAGCGACCCTGCTAACGTATTGGAATGATTTCCCCTTCATCACCAGGGAGTTATGTCCTTTTCTTATTACTTCCTAATTCCATCTGCCCTTTATTACGTTACTTCTTACAAGGGGTGTAATAGTAACAGGTAGATAGACACCTCTTTATGAGCCCGATTGTAGTGTATCTGTAGGCCTACTCCAGCTAAGCGACCCTGCTAACGTATTGGAATGATTTCCCCTTCATCCCCAGTACCAGGGAGTTACGGCCTTTCCTTATTACTTCCTAATTCCATCTGCCCTTTATTACGTTACTTCTTACAAGGGGTGTAATAGTAACAGGTAGATAGACACCTCTTTATGAGCCCGATTGTAGTGTATCTGTAGGCCTACTCCAGCTAAGCGACCCTGCTAACGTATTGGAATGATTTCCCCTTCATCCCCAGTACCAGGGAGTTACGGCCTTTCCTTATTACTTCCTAATTCCATCTGCCCTTTATTACGTTACTTCTTACAAGGGGTGTAATAGTAACAGGTAGATAGACACCTCTTTATGAGCCCGATTGTAGTGTATCTGTAGGCCTACTCCAGCTAAGCGACCCTGCTAACGTATTGGAATGATTTCCCCTTCATCCCCAGTACCAGGGAGTTACGGCCTTTTCTTATTACTTCCTAATTCCATCTGCTCTTTATTACGTTACTTCTTACAAGGGGTGTAATAGTAACAGGTAGATAGATACCTCTTTATGAGCCCGATTGTAACAGGTAGATACAAAGCTTAATACTCATTGTATAAGCTTAATAGAGAGTAGGCTTACCCGACTCTTCTCACTATAAGGCATAATACCTCCTAAGTCTTCTAGCGGGGGTGTTCTGTAGGCACATTCTACTATATAATACGTAAGGAATAATATTCATGGGTATTCGCCATGTACTACAACTTTGAGACCAATATTGGCTAAAGAAGAATAGGTTAAATTGAAGACGGTATAATTTTATATGTCGGATCATTCGGTTCACTTTTGTAGTCTGGGATGTAGATAATGAATAGTATACGCAGTTCATCCATTACACCAGAGAATGAGGAACGTTGTATTTCTACAGTGTAGGAGAAACTCGTAAGTATTTGGAGTAGAAGTTTGGCAAAAAAAGAGACATTATGGTCTCCTAATAGAGGAATGAGGAAAATCGACGCGTGTGTGTATCCGCTTCATTAAAGTAGACGTGTTCTGTATCAGGATGAAAGGGACGTTTCTATTGTACTGCCTGTTAATTTATGTAACCGAGAGGGTTTGTGGAATGTCGTAGTACATCTGTGAGTTGGTAGTATGACTGGGGCCTAAAACCCTGCTAGAATAACCAAGCTGCAGTAGGTGAAAGCTGGAGAGCACCTTCATGACATTATGCAGCTAGGAGGCATAGCTTTGGAAGAATATGTGGAGCGAAAGAAAATATGAATTATTATGTGACCATAATAGACTGTGTGGTTATTATGTGACTTAGCTAGTAGGTATAGCGTTGGAAGAAGATGGAGCGAAAGGAAATATGAATTATTATGTGACCATAATAGACTCTGTGGTTATTATGTGACTTAGCTAGTAGGTATAGCGTTGGAAAACGGCGTGGAGCGAAAGAAAATATGAATTATTATGTGACCATAATAGACTGTGTGGTTATTATGTGACTTAGCTAGTAGGTATAGCGTTGGAAGAAGATGGAGCGAAAGGAAATATGAATTATTATGTGACCATAATAGACTCTGTGGTTATTATGTGACTCTGCTAGTAGGTATACCGTTGGAAAACTGTGTGGGGCGAAGGAAAACGCATTATTATGTGACCATAATAGACTGTGTGGTTATTGTGTGACTTAGCTAGTAGAAATAGCGTTGGAAAACTGTGTGGGGCGAAGGGAAACAAGCATTATTATGTGGCCAGAAAAGATTATGCAGCTAATGGGCATAGCGTTGGAAGAAGATAGAGCGTAAGGAAATAAACATTATTATGTGACCAGTAAAGATTATACAGGTAGTATATATAAGTGCTGGAAGAAGATGGAGTAAAATGAAATACGTAAATTTTGTGAACTGCTCCGAAACGACGCCATCTCTCGTATTGTATTTTAGTATGAATTAATGTAAAATGAACTTTATAACTTCGTAATCAATAACATGTACTAATATCTTGAACCGTATACAATTTATTTACGTTAATCACTATAAAAGTGAGGTACGTCATATTTCATGTAGTCTATTAGTGGCGTATAAGTAGACAATTTTATTGTATTAATAAAATGCTTTTATTCACGATCTCGGTATATTTCTTTTTTTCATTAAAAATAAATTTTAGATTCCCCTTTTTGAATTTACTGACAAAAGTTTCTTTCTGTTTCAGGTTAGTTTGTGTCTATACGTCTGTATAAGATGCAGTTTAACATAAAAGTAAGTTGGTAGTTTTATTTTCTAAAGACTTAATATAATATTTGTAATTTTATAATTCTAATCTTAGATGATATTTTCCGTGACCATAATTTTTATTTTTATTTAATGTCTTTTAATAACTATTAATTTTTATATAGGCCAATGGCAGATCACAGAGAATTATTTCATGCTTTTCTAACACTCAGAGTTTCGAATTTCTTTCCGAAGTTGTTAATTTTTATTATTTTTAATGTAATGTTATGAATTTTATAAATTGTAAGCTATGTGGTTTAATAAAAACGAGCTCTTGAAAAGAAATTTCGGAAAGAAATTCTAAACGTTGAGTGTTAAAAAACCATGATTTAATTTTCCGTGATCTGTCATATTTTTTATTATTATAACCAAACGTTTCGTAAAGAAGAATAATATCTTACAATCCGTTTCTCACGCACCATACCGCTGTGGCATTTAAACTTGGAACTGTGAAACTTTTAATATGATATCTACAAATGCATTTTAACGAATACTGTCGGATTTTGTCGTGAGTCCTTCCAGTATATAACGTGTTTGAACGCTTGAAAATGTAAGATCACAACTTCCGATATTCGAATCGCAAAGAACATCAAGACTTTTGTTAAAGTATAATTAAGTACAGGTATAAGTGATAAGTGTTTACGAGAAAAGGTTTTGCTAAAATTAAAATTAAGCCTTTTAACCCTTTATACGTGTATATGTTTGGTGGTTGCGGTGATCTCATGAACGTTGCGTTAATTTAAAACCACCTGTAAGTATTTTTGCATTACTTGTCTATTGCAATCGCCGTGTGTTAGACACTCTTCTTTTTATAATTTAAGATTTATCTAGTTTCTTGATGGTTTACTTATTTTATTTAAAACTTTATATTTGTTTTCCTTTTAATCGGATACGTTATTTGACTGTTTAATGTTTTCTCTATTTCATTTTAACTTTAGATTGATGCGAATTTCTTTCCAATGATTATCTGATTTTATTTCGCATGCTTTGCATGCGTTTTTTTGGTCCGTTTTGAAAGCTTTAGTTTATTTTGAATCTTGTAGAAATTTTCACGTCTCATGATATCTTCGTACGATTTGTGAGTTTCGATTTGGGCATATTTTGTTTCTGTTTTTTCGTTAACAAGGCGAATATCTTCTTTTATCTAAATCGTTGATCATCTGCTCGTATCTTATTTATGCTATTTGACCTTAAGAATACATTTTTCTTTTGGGGATTTCTAAAGGTGGTGTTAAGGAACTTTGTCAAAGCCATTGACCTTCTCATTGCCTTTTTACGTCATCTAAACTTATTCAAAACCCAGTAGTAGTAACAACGTGTTAGTGCCTTCGAGATGTAATGTAACATGTGGTTATTTAGTAGCAGCGAATAATAGTTGTCCACCGCTGATAACCTCATTTCCGGGAGTTGAGGCAAGCTAAGATCAAATTTTTGAAATGGTTTTTTGTACTTTTACCTGTTTCTAAAATAGTTTCGACTTCAGTTTTTATTATTATTATGAGGGAGGGATAACTTCTGCCATCTAAGGGGGGATAACAGAATAGGATACCTAAAGCTCCACTCACACTGTGATGAAGAGTCATTTCTAATATGCTTAGGACTATAATAGGACCCTTATCCTAAAGTAGTGAATGCACTATGCGGGGGGGGGGGGGGGAGTATACAGATAACTGGTAATATCGAATGTGATTTTATCAGTTTGTATTCGCGTTTGTATGTGTGTGTATGAGAGAGAGCGAGAGTTTGTGTGCGTGTGCTCGTGTGTGTGTGTGTGTGTCTGTGTGTTGTGGTGTGTGTGTGTGTGTGTGTGTGTTTGCGTGCGTGTGTGTGTGTTGACATAGAAAGAGAGAAAGAGTAGTATGTGAATGTGTTTCAGTATAATATGACAAATGAAAGTATGCGGGCCCATTACAGGATATGCTTAACTATATTCACCGGTCAGATCTCCGTCATAAAAGAGTGATTCCGTTTGATTTCTCTATTGACGTGCTATTCTATTGTGTTGCAAATGTTAGTGTGTTTGTGGAACAGTGATTATCTCATCACTTTGCACCTTCGCGTTCAGCCGCTGTGAAACTGGCAGCAATATATGCGGACTATTTTACAAACCTGCACTTGGATGTGAATCCTACTGGTTTAAGTTAGTGTCACAACGTAACAGTCTACCGTTGGTAACTTTGCCTGTGGTAGGTTAAGCGGAGCGTCTGTAGGAAACACTTAATGTCGAGATGAGACCATTCAAATCTAACGATAAAACTCATGCGGCATGATGAATAACAGCAGGAACTTAGAGGAAGTTAATTCTTGTATCACGTTAGAAAATGCTTTTCTTCAGAATTTTACTCACCTACTGGCATTTATTAAAAGAGCACCTCGCTTTGTCTCAAGTGAAGGTTTTGCAGTCCTTGTAAGCATACAAGGAAACAATTGTCTTATGTACAATTTAGTAGCCTCATAACGGCGAGGTTTTCGAAGGAGTTTTCCGTTCCATCGGGTCGCGAGTAAATGTTAGCAACAGATACTGATTTTAGTGTTTCGTAGAACGGTGAAAGTGTTCACGCCTGTAACCGTCACTTCCTATGATGTCTGTGATGCAACCTTTATACGTTTGTTTCTACGCTCGCTTCCTTGTCTTCTCACAGAGCCGTAAAATGTTTTGGCAGTGATGTCGGTGATTCGTCGAATAATATTGTAATTTATTGTGATTTAATATAAGCTTTTACACTAGCCCAAATAATTTTTTGCTAGTAAAATCTAATTGAACTAAACTGTTAAGGAACTGTTGCGACCGCTCATGTTTCTACCCTGCTCCTTTCTCCCCTTATTTCAATCCCCTTCATCGTTGTAATACATAGATAGACCGGGAGGTGTTTTCTGTGCACCTATCTCAAAAATTTTTTTTTAATAATGCTAGTATTCCTTTTAATTTTTTAAATGTTTCTTCCTCTTTTGCTTCGGTTTCACCTGTAAAATTTCACCTCCTATCACAATCTCTGTGGATCCAAAGATGTATTACTGACACACTATAAGTTCCGCTCTGTCTCGGCCGCTATTACCCAGTCTGCGTACTACGACTCTCGCCCTCTTCCCGCCGCGTCTTCAAACTGTGCTGTCTGTGTGTGTATATAAAGTTAGGAAAACGTGTGCAGCTGTAGACCTATGTTTTGAAAATTTGCTTCACTAAGCATCGGTCCGTATCTATATGATTGCTATACACAATGAATAACTACTATTAACCTCCTCCACCAACCATACAATTTTCCCCATTTGAACAATGTCAAAGGAGTTTTAGGATTGTTTAAATGAAGAAAATATTACTTTTAATTAATTTCTATTTTTTCCTTTGTCCAGCTTTAATAACCAAGAAAGTGTTGCAATCTACATAAAATAAACTGATGTTTATATTTGTATAATATAAAAAAAAACATTTTTTGCCATTTCAATTCCATATATATAGTATTTACATATTCATAAATACCTTAGAACGGTCAGAATTCCAAGAAATAAAATGTTTGTAGAACAACGTTGATTCTTACCGCTCTCACCCCCACGCGTCATCACTCGACGTTCAAGCCCAGAGCTTAACTTATAGTGCGAAAGCTATAGCATATTTTAACTTCCTTTAAGTAGTTCCTTCCGATAATGATGTTCATCTTCCTTTAATTTACTAGTCATCGCTTTGGAGCGTTTTATAATAAAATTTTACGTTAATATTGAAACCGATATTTCTAATAAAATATAGTAACACACGTATTTTACATAAATTTACAGTACAAAATTTTTATCTCAAGTGCTGCAAGACTCGCAACAATGATTCGTAACGTAACATCGGGACAACACATCGCAACAGGGCGTAATAATGACGCAATTATCGTACCCGTAAAACGTCTTCGACGTCTAACTAAAGGGTGAAGACTTAAAGGTCGGTGTCGCGAAAAAAGCGCCCAGCGAAAATAGAAAATACCCGCGCCTGGGTATTCTACTCTGTTCCTCTTACGGATGTTTCAACGTATTCAAATGCCTGGGTCTGATTTCCCTCACACTTTATTCAGGCTGTGGACTGGCTAAATGATAGTGATACATTTCTATCATTCAGGCGTGTTTAAAATCAGCCTTGGGAGAGCTTCGTTGAAATTTTTTAATTTTTATGCATTGCCAACTTTTTTTATATTTATACTTTTAAAGTTTTTTTTGTTTTTCATGACTGTCATCTTTCGTAATCAGCCTTAAAAAAGCTCCCTTATTTTTTTATATTCATGTGTTTTAAATTATTTTAAATTCTTTTGATTTTTTAATGACTGTTTCCTTAATCAACCTCTTGTAGGTAGGAGAGAGTTCGGAGACAAGCCCTTAATATCACAAGTTTCTTCATAATTCTTGAACGCATTTTAAGAAGCTCATCCATTTCTTTAGCGGCCTACTTGAGTTTTTCTTCGCTTTCCTTCCAGGTTCAATCGAATTTTCCTAAACTTGAACGCTGGGTTTTCGGCTGTAGTTTTTAAACAATGGATCAATTCTCTGATCTTGGGATGAGATCTTTGAAACACACTACTAATTTTATTGTTCCAACCTTCAACAGAAGTTGTGGTCCTATTCCACCTATTGTAGCAGATCCATAGCTTTTTCGTGTTGCTCACTTTCCATTCAATTTTCAACAAAATAATCAATAAACTCTGTCAACATCTCATTATCTGGTTTTTGAGAATATATGTCCAACCACCCTTAACTTCTTTGCTGTTGCAGAACTCTCCGTGTAGTAAGCGAAGCTGGAATCTCTGTTACGAATTCGTAGGCTCTGCTGTGAAGCTCACCTAACTCTTGATTGTAGATTTTCGAGACTGCCGTGTCTTCTTCCCGGGCCCGCTTCTTCGCCGATTGACGACTTCTCTTTACCTCCAAACGTGGTTCATCTATAGCACCACATTGATATACACTCGTATCCAAGATCTCGCCATTTTTACTTTTTATGTCACTTCGACACTTATGTGACCTCTGCTTTGAACATCTCCAGAATATAGTTGCTTCCAAATTTTGGCGTTTAAAGTTAGAATAGTAGCCGTCATAGAGAGCGCACTGCTTACCTTTGTTAGTTGCAGTAAGTTCCATTATAGAAAACAAACTGATAGCACAAACAAATATAGCACTGAATTAGCACGATCATCGCACAACGAAGGTTACACCAATAGTGGCTTCAGTTACACCTACATCGACGTGTCGCCACACCGTTGTAGGGGGTAGAAATCCCTGGTGCAATAACCTTAGGCTTAGGTAGGGGTGGGGTCAGGTTGGTTGGGCGCTTATTTCGCACATTCTGTGTTGGGTGCTTTTTTCGCTGGGCGCTTTTTTCGTATATCCAATGGTCTTGAGAGGTTTCGTGAACTCAATATTTCTTTATAGAAATGTAGCTCATAAAACAAAAATTTAAAATTTGTTTTAAGGCTTTGTTTTGTTTTTTTTGCAAATTTAATACAATTAATAAATTTCTTGCAAACTTGTATTTTTGGTTAAATTAAAGGTACTTTTTAAATTTGATGTATTTAAATTAAGAATAAATTTAATTCACACATTTCCTCATTTTATTTAATTTTAACTATTAGAATTTCGTAAGGGGTAAAATTTGATGTATTTAAATTAAGAATAAATTTAATTCAGACATTTCCTCAAATTGTGTTTAATTTTAACCGTTAGAATGTCGTAAGGGGTAACATTGTGATTAATCTATTCAAATGACACTTTATAAAATTTTGTTTTGAAAATATAAATTAGAAAATTGAAAATTATGTTTAAGATCTTACGGAGAGTCAGTAGACTCTCTCACAAAAAATCATTTTGCGCTACTGAGTATTACTATAATATTCTTGGAGTAAATTTTTGAACTAAAAATAAATATCTGATTTACTAAACTATGACATAATTACATTTCCTGTAATTGCTTTTGATTATTATTATAGGTTAAATGCATCATATTCTGCTACGCGAGTGTATGTGGAAATGGTTTTGTTTGTTTAATTTAAGCAATAAAACATTTTATAACGTTTCATATCTAAGATTTGTTTTCTGAACTAGGACAGAGACAAACAGACCTAATTACATACTGACGTCTGTTTTTGATAAGCCGTAACAAACCAGTCATGTGCAATAATGCACAATATACAAGCAGGATCCACAAGTGTAAGCTTATTGTAAATGCACTTTTCGTATAAATCTGGCAACAATGCCGAACATTGTCTGGCGTTGCAAAGACAGCAACACCTCATGTAAAGATCCTCCTTCGTGTAAAGTCGTGAATATTCGTTGGCGTTCGGTACAGGTTGGAATAGTAAGGTTAGAAAACACGAGCAACATGGCCAGTTCAGGCGCGCTTGTTGTTCGAACCGTCTGGATTTGAGTGTTGTGTACAAACGTGTTTGTGTACTGTGCCGTTATTGTGTACGTATTTTTTTAATTGTAGGGTTACCTAAATGTAATGTTACGGTTTTGTTGACTTTTAAATATTTTAAATAATATAATGGTAAGTTGCTTCGGGCAAAGGTTTGAACCATGGATTTGTTTAAATTGCCATCTGTATTTTTTATATAGTTTACATTTTATTCAAAACTGACTGTATTAACGATTTTTTATAAACTCAACCACAGAAGCCGTCAAATTAACAGTTGGTTTTCGGTTATGTAATCAGTTGTTTAGTGTTGAATCATGCTTTTATTTTTCATCTTGTACAACAGTACAAAGGGGCTACAGTAGCATTAATGGTAATATATTTTTGAAAATTTATGCTACGGAATATATTTCACCAGTTTTGATGATGTTAGTTTAGTTACCGTATATTAGTTTATAGGTGGGAATAGTCAGTAAAAAATTTGCAGAAATAGAAACTTTTAAGTTTCTACAAATTCTAATTTTTTTATCATTTTATTTAGCACACAGAGAACTCTAGGTAAAGATTTTTAAACTTTACAAACTTTAAATAATTTTCATTCCTAACTCAAAATTTCTACATTACTGAGTGCCTTTCGTTTCGTCTATTTTGAGTTTTACCATTCTATTCATTTTCTTATAGTTTCCCGTCTTAATTATTTTCACCTTATTTATTGTAAGTAGTATTTGTTATTATGGACGATTATTGACAATTTGCCGACAATACTACGGTAGTAATAAAATCTTTTAAAATAAAGATAAATTATTGAATGAAAGTTCTTTAAAAATTTTGTGTTATTTCTTTGTTTTACTTGTTAAATAGAGTAAAATAGATTTGTAAATTAAAAGGTTTTCTAAAGGTAGGAACTGTTCTTTTAGGATTTTATAAAATTAAAGTATCTATTACCCACTTACTTTGATGGTATTTTTGTGGTTATGTTCTTACAAAATATTTTTGACAACACGTTGAACTTGGGCCATAGCCTACCTATACTAGGATAGATAGACATTTCAAGTCTACATTAGTCCCTTTTTATACATAACAAATGTATACATAACGTGTAAAACCTGTTAAAATTAATAAATAACACAACGCACCCTCTAACTGCAAAATGTTTTTCAATTTTGTTGTCAACAAATAGAATGTTTATAAAATTATAAAAAAAATATATTTGTTAAGAGAGTATTTTTTGTTAATTTTTATGAATTTAACACTATTGTTCCAAAATAGTTATTTTTAAAATTTCTGTAATAGGCCTGTTTATTCTATGTTGTACGTAATTTACTTAACAAAATTTCCCCTTTAAATTTAGTCTCTATAACTGCACGTTACTGTACAGAGACATCCTACCGACAGATAATAAGGTCTTTTTTCGTATATCTCCTGGTAGTACTAAAACACAACTAAGAGAGCTCAAATTTATCAATTAATGTTGCCGAATAATGTTAACGCGGTAATCCCAACGCGTTTATCTTTGAAACGTGTGGCAAGTAATTCATTTCAAACACTGGGCGTTTCTCGTATCAAACAAACAAAACGATGAGCACGACACGTTACACTTAAGAGCTTTATTATAGATATTCTTATCGTTCTCGTATCTTCCTGATAGATAAACGCTCACGTACAGAGATTGCCTCGTATCTCTGTAAAGCTGTACTAAGATCACAGTGTTATTGCTTTGTTTTTTAAAGAAAATAAACATATTGATAAATACAGTAGAGTCTGTACTATCCGAGTTTATGGAAACTAAGAGTACCTCGGTTAACCGAAAGCTCTGATAATCGAAAACTCGGATAATACGGAGTTTGAGAAAATCGAAAGGGAATAGGTAAACTAAAGGTTAACTACTGAAGTGAATGGAAATATCGTCAAAAATGTAAAAAGAGGCGTCTACTGTATTATCAAACGAAATATAAATTATTTAGGTATACGGGACGAGTACCAATCGTAAGACATACACACTTGACATGTTCTAGTCTCCATCATAATCCTAGGTATTTTCTTAATCCTTTTCTAAACTTCGTAAACTATAGCCCGGCGTAAGCCGTAATATGTATGGTACCATACGTAAACAAAACATCAAATAAATTAACCCACTCATTTAAAAAAAAACAGGATACAAAACTAATAACAATTTACAATACATATACAACAAGACACCAACGACAAAGATAAACTACAAGCACCAGGCGTATACAAACTAAACTGCGACAAATGTAACAAATTCTACATTGGACAAACAGGTCGCAGCTCTAAACAATGATTCGACGAACACAAACAGAACACCAACTCAACCATTTACAATCACATAAAAGAAACAGGACACAAATACACAGACATTTACCATAACCTAGAAATCCTACACATCAACAAAAAAAGAACCACATCTCAACACACTAGAACAATATGAAATTTACAGACAGACAAAAACACAAAGTACAAACATATTAAACGAACAAACACAATACAAATCACACATACTCTTTGATACTATCGAAAACCTGCCTTTAAAACTGTCACTGCTTGACTCGACATCTCTAAGCAGAAGACACTGATGAAGATAGCCACATTAGGTTCTGTCTCAGTAGGGTCTTACAAATTTACAAAACTAATGTTTAAGTGATTATTTAATAAATATATAGCACTCCAGTACGATTTAAACGGATGTCTACAATTCACTGTCGATACACAGTAATGTTATTTACATTGTTAGTTGCCAACAGGACAGCTTTCATTAGTTAGAAACTTAATTCTGTTAATCTTCTACACGCCATCAACAGAATTCCTTTTGTAAGCCATCCTTGCGTCTTTTTGTTAGTCAGTTTTATTTTTCTCAAGTTTCGTTTTTCGTATTTTATTTTTTAACGGGCCTCTAAATTTGTATTACACTCTAATTTTGCAAGTGTTAAGCGCGTTACAAACTAAACTGCGACAAATGTAACAAATTCTACATTAGGTAAACAGGTCGCAGCTTTAAACAAAGAGTCGAGGAACACAAACAGAACACCAACTAAACATTTTACAACCACATAAAAGAAACAAGACACAAATACACAGACATTTACCATAACCTAGACATCCTACACATCTACAAAAAAGGACCACATCTCAACACACTAGAACAATAAGAAATTTACAGACACACAAAAACACAAAGTACACACATATTAAACGAACAAACACAATACTCTTTGATACTATCGAAAACCTGCCTTTAAAACTGTCACCGCTTGACTCGATATCTCCAAGCAGAAGACACTGATGAAGATAGCCACATTAGGTTCTGTCTCAGTAGGCTCTTACAAATTTACAAAACTAATGTGTAAGTGATTATTTAATAAAAATATAGTACTCCAGTACGATTTAAACGGATGTCTACAATTCACTGTCGATACACAGTAATGTTATTTACATTATTAGTTGCCAACAGGACAGCTTTCATTAGTTAGAAACTAAATTCTGTTAATCTTCTACACGCCATCAACAGAATTCCTTTTGTAAGCCATCCTTGCGTCTTTTTGTTAGTCAGTTTTATTTTTCTCAAGTTTCGTTTTTCGTATTTTATTTTGTAACGGGCCTCTAAATTTGTATTACACTCTAATTTTGCAAGTGTTAAGCACGTCAAACGTTATTATTGTTGGGAATTCAAAACGTATTTTCAAAAATAGTTCAGTTTTGAAATTGTAAAACATTAAAAATATGTATCTACAATGTTTCCGCGTTTCCAAAATATCAAAAATTTAATAAGAAAATCAGCTGAATTAGTAAAACACTCGTTCGACGTAACAAATAATGACAGATGTTTGGATGTAAATCAAGGCTGTACACGAGTCGGTGACCGGAGCGTATGGCTATAGTCAGCTGAAATCATTGTTTATGTGCCAAGTCAGGTTATGTTTAGAGTTAACTAATACGTATAGTTTTAAATACAGTTCATTAATGTTACATCCGCCCGCCCAGGACCAAGTCTCTAATGGCCACCGACCCTTAGGTAAGGGCAATCGAGATTGGATAAAGATCTGAATGCACTACTCAGCAATATGGAGCTAGTCGAGAACCATCATGGGGAAGATATGCTGGTTTTCAGTAGTCGCAAGATAAGTCGAATAATAACTGACCGTGACGATCCTCTAGAGGTCCATATGCGGCCATCCCTGACTAAAATGGGAGAGGTACGATCAGCAAAATTAATAGAAAATATAGTTTATTAAAAAACTAACAAATAATAATGCCGATGGAGAGGTAACTTCAAATATCATTTAATAAATAGGCCCTATTTAGCAACATCTACCAGTCAGTGTATTTGATAACTAAATTTACCTTACAAAAAATTGAAAACAAATATATTTTAACCGCTAATGTTCAATACAGGAAGTGACAATCTAGGAATAATAAAATTAATTGCTGGATTAAGGTATATTTTTTCATAGTCAGGTCAGAAAATTAAGAGGATTGCTGACTTCGCCTTGAGGTTATACTGCGTCTGTCTTCTGCGATACTGGCTCCGGGTGAAATACTTTTTATTACTTAGAATATGGAATATTGCATTTGAAAATAATTTGTGCATAACCTTAGCATATGCATTAAGTAAAGACGAGGCGATTAAACCTATCTTAAATTAAGAAGGCACCAAAATGAAGGCAGGAAATGTATTAACGATGTTGGACTTGTAAGAAACACCGCCATGTGTGGCTTTCGGAAATCTTCGTTCAGGACAGTTTGGTGGAGAAAAAGCATGACGTTCGTAAAAAAACTATAGGGAATAGGATAAGGAGAAATAATTACTCTTTTCGTTAGAATTCCTAAATGATGATGTCACATTTTACTAATTCACTGCCGTGAAAGTTTTTTTATATGTTGCACCATTAGAAATAACACTTCAATAACAGGACCACTAGGAAATGTGATGTCCCATCTTGAAAGTTAATTAGAAATATTTTCCTATTTAAATTAAAGGAAACTTCAAACTGAAGGCAGATAGGCCTATGTAACAAAGTTGTCACTTGAAGCTGTCAAAGACCGCAAGTTGCGATAGAACTGACGATAGTTTGAATGCATATACGATGGTATTTTGTTTTGTATCCAAGAGTCATGTAGAGCATGGCAAATATAGATTGATTTACGGCAACGAGATGGTTTGCGCGACAGTGTCCATTAAAGTCTTGGTCATACGATGATATTTATATGCTGCCAACTGCAAAAGTCTTAATGATCAAAATAATTCCGTGAAGTGGTTTGAAAACGTTTTAAGACGTTGCTATTTCTGCTCACATTTTTAAAGGAAAGTTATGTAGTATGATAATTCCCTAACTAACTGTTATAAGAACTACAAGAATGTGTTAACCCAAACTGGCTGTTATAGGAGCAACAAGAAGGCGTTAACCTGACTGATTGTTTACTGAATGTTATAGGAGCAACAGCAAGATGTAAACCCTGACTGACTATTATAGGAGGAACCATAAGGTGTTAATTCAGACTGACTGTTATAGGAGGAACCATAAGGTGTTAACTCAGACTGACTGTTATAGGAGCAACAGGAAGATGTAAACCCTGACTGACTATTATAGGAGGAATAGGAAGGTGTAAACCTTGACTGACTGTTCTAGGAGGAACCAGAAGGTGTTAACTCAGACTGATTGTTATAGGAGGAACCAGGTGTTAACCCTGACTGACTGTTATAGGAGGAACGAGAAGGCCTTAACCCTGACTGATTGTTCTAGGAGGAACCAGAAGGTGTTAACCCTGACTGTTTGTTATAGGAGGAACCATAAGGTGTTAACTGTGACTGACTGTTATAGGAGGAACCAGGTGTTAACACTGACTGACTGTTATAGAAGGAACCAGAAGGCCTTAACCCTGACTGATTGTTATAGGAGGAACAGGAAGGTGTAAACCTTGACTGACTGTTATAGGAGGAACCATAAGGTGTTAACCCTGACTGTTTGTTATAGGAGGAACCATAAGGTGTTAACTGTGACTGACTGTTATAGAAGGAACCAGGTGTTAACCTTGACTGACTGTTCTAGGAGGAACCAGAAGGTGTTAACCATGACTGTTTGTTATAGGAGGAACCATAAGGTGTTAACTGTGACTGACTGTTATAGGAGGAACCAGGTGTTAACCCTGACTGATTGTTATAGGAGGAACAGGAAGGTGTAAACCTTGACTGACTATTATAGGAGGAACCAGAAGGTGTTAACCCTGACTGTTTGTTATAGGAGGAACCATAAGGTGTTAACTGTGACTGACTGTTATAGGAGGAACCAGGTGTTAACCCTGACTGATTGTTATAGGAGGAACAGGAAGGTGTAAACCTTGACTGACTATTATAGGAGGAACCAGAAGGTGTTAACCCTGACTGAGTGCTATAGGAGCAACAAAAAAGTGTTACGATCTTCACCCTAAGGCCTAAACTTTTTTAAATACCTATTTTTTAAGGCGTTGTCCGTCCCAGGCGCCAATCGTACGTCTATAAAACTGAACCCACTTAATCTTCAGTTTAAACAATGTATGAAGGAAATCATTGGGAAAAAAGTCAAAAGAAATTTTATGGAAACAGATAAAATGTTTTTTTTTCCATGTTACCTAACTATACAAATCCATGTGCATAAGGTTACAAGTGTACGGCGTAAAATGTGTGCTTACTTTCTGCTATTAATTGTTCAGTTTGTATTGTTTCACGCACACTGTGAGAATACTCGTGTTTACTTTATGGTAAACAGCTATACAAGTTCCCAAGACCATGTGCTGCGCACGTTTGTCTGGACGCGGTAGAAAGTGCTTTTATTTAAAGTACTGTACACATATATTTACTGTGAGTCGAGACCGTGTAGGCGTTGAAAGAAACATGACCTACAGCGTCTGCTGTGTAGGGCTAACCGTTCAGTTATGTTACTTGAAGCTGGATTTGTTTTATTTTCAAGATATGAAGGCAATGTTTAAAACACACACAATTTTATTGTGAAATTAATAATAAACTTTTAAGTAAAATATGAAAAACGTTTGTCTGAAATCCGTAAGATTTTGGGGAAACTAGCAACTTTCTCCCGAGGAGTGTTTTAATCCCCCAAGACTTATCGCAGTATATTTCTTTCGAATATTTCTGTCCGTTCATATGGCACTGTTAATAAAGACAAACTACAATAAAGACATTTATAAATACTGACTCGATATGATGGTCTTAAGAACTTATCCATTGTACTACGGCTCTAAGAAGATCGTACAATATTGTAAGGGTTGAAGAAGACGGACAACCACTTTTCAGTCTTAAGAACATTTTCTAGTAATTCACGGTATTAGGAACTCTGTCTAGTATTTTATGGTTTTAAGAACACGATTCAGTAATTTTACGGTGTCAAGAACATTGGCTCATTACTGGAAAACTGTCTTAAGAACTGGTCTAGTTCTTTACAATTTTAAGAACACGATCCATTACAATTACTGTCTGAAGAGCAAGGTCTAATATTTTACGGTCTTAGAAAAAACGTCTAGTACTTTTATCGTCCTAAACACGGTCTATTATTTGTATGATCTTAACAACCAGGTCCAGTACATTTCCCGTTTTAAGGACACGGACCAGCACCTTTACGGTTAGTGTACTTGCATTGACTTCAAAAACGTTGAGTTGTTTTTATTGTCTCACGAGCAAGTGTACGTATTTGCACTGTCTTAAAAGCAATGGTAAGATATTTTTAGAGTCTTAAGAATAATGTATGTTGGAAAGATTTTAAAAATAAGAAACATAGATCGTGGGTTTAGTTAAAAATACTTTTTATAAAAATTTCAAAGCGTCAGTATTAATCTAGACGAAGAAAACACTACGACGGCGCGTCGTCTGTAGATTTACGTTATCTTACTTGCCACTCTGACGATAAGATGTTTCTCGTGTAGTAATCTCTGCATTTTAATGGAAGTGTTTTAAACAATTCCGGATATTTTACGGTTGTGTTTAACATTATATTCAAGGAAAACAAAAAATAGGCATCAATAAACTGCTCTTTAACTTATGTAACTAAATATTCCGAGATGAGAACACGCCTGTAAAAAAGCCACTACCATCTACCACCTGCTAACAACATCACATTCAGTTGAACGTTGGACCCTATCACGGATTTGTTAAAATATTTTTTTTCTCTATTTCGTTCCGTTGTAACAATTTAGAGCATTTTCAGTGGTATCACATATAACGTAAATGATTTTGCAACACTACTCTATCTTGATTTGTTTTACTTGGACCGTATTAAATTTGGTTATAAAACGGCGTTTTCTGAACGACACATCTGGCGTTTTTATTTTTCCTCAGAGGACAGTTACACTCTCTTGGAAGCCTCACAAAGGAAATACATTTTTACCAACAACTTGAATTAGGTTGACCTTTATTTGGGAACTGATAACAAATGGGCCTACATATATTGTAGACAAGTAGATAGCGTTTGAACTTTCACCTCCGTTTAACTGAACTGAAGTTAAGTAGTTTAGGTTTATGGATTTTGGAGTTTTGGAATTCCACATAAGATCAGAATTGCTAATTTATTAAATCCGTTCTGATATAATTGAATTGTCAAGGTAAAAATATCGTAATTTTCTCTTAACATTTCGATTTGGTACAATGTTTTATAATTGTAAGTGGAAAGTTTAAAAAAATGGATGCAAGATTTAAAATAAAATTCTGTGTTTTACAAAGGTTCAACAAATGGTTCTTAGAAATTTAATAAGTATGTCCAACTTGAGTGTTATAAAACATTCGTTAAGGATCAGATTAAAGGTATAAACCGTTAGTTCAAGGTGTCCAGAAACAAATACTGAGCACTATGGCTTGGTTACGGTGGTCTTATGTAAGAGCTAAGTAAACCTTTTTCTACCTTTTCCTTATTTACCTCAGTAATAACTTAAAACATTGCGCAATAACTCTCACTGTTTGTTTCTGTTTTGTTTTCTTAAATGCGGGTGTGTTTTATATTTAGACCCGCCCCCATTTCTACTATTTCGCTCCGCCCCTTCTCTTGATGTAAGGCTGTCGATAGCCTGAACAGAACAATGAACGTAATAAAAGGGGATAGACTAAAACCGAAGAATCAACGCTTGATGCGCGAAAATACTTTCCTAATATCTACTAATTTGGTACATTATATAGTTAGTTCGAAACTTCTATAAAAAATATTCCAGTTCATCTTTTTCGCCAGATATTTAAAAGTGCTTATTTTTTAAAGATGTTCACGCTTAAAACCAGATTAGTTGTTTTTAGGATTTTCCGAAATATTTTTAAAATGTTTTTTCAAATTACAACGAAAAAAGTGCTTCACTTATTACATTATATTTTTCTACCTTTTGTTAAATATTTAAAATCAATTTTGGATATACCCCTATTTTTATATTTTTATTTTCAGTAACAAGAGCTAAGAAATTTTTATATTTAGACAAATTATTTCTTATTTTTTTTCTAACTTTGCACGAGCTAACAAATTCTTAACACTGTATTCATTTATAGGACTTGACGATTTAAATTAGCATCACTTTTTTAAACCTTATTCATAATATTTTGAAGAGTTTTCGTCTATTTTTTTCTTAGCTGTACTTTCTGTGCAGCTACCGAGAATTTTACTCTTTTTATCTTTTTTCTTCATTTCAACTCTACTTAAAAGCCGAAGTCATTGTTTCACCGTTAGGTATTTTGTTATCCAAATCCTCTATTTAAGGTGTAAAAGTTCATTTGTCTATTTCACGTTAAGACCTTCTTGTGATTTCTATTTTTTAATAAAATCTATTCGCTTCACATCGTTTATATATGGCTGTACACGTTAAAATACGATATTCGTGGTTGTCTTTCCTCAATCGTAAATATTGACAATGCGTACAGCCTGCTTAAAAGGCGACTGCATCCACGCTTAACAAGTATATTTACTTGTTAAACCAGCATGTTACAAGGTGCTGACATTGTTGTAACGTGTCAAAGTCATGTAGGTCTACTTCAGATACACGCGTGACGTCATAGTCTCTTTATATCCCTACCAGAAGGCTTTATTTATGTCCGTACCTACATTCACTGACATTTTGGTACTCTTCGAGACGATGATCAGTTTTGTTTTACTGTTCTACAACTAAAACACAAGACAAGTAGAAACATCATTAAAAGTATTTGAAAATATTTTTCATTGCTTCACAAATCATGACACACAATTCAAAACGTTCGACTGTTATAAAGGCAAACTATTCCATCTCGCGGGTTTAATCTAAATCACGCTTGAGAACGACACGTTTTTATATCACTTTTGTCAACGAGGATATTTTTGTGGTGTCTGATTAAAATATTAATCCATTATGTCAGTTAAGTAAATCCAATAAAGACCACCTACTTGTGAGTAGTGTCATTCAACACTGACAGCATGTCAGTACCATGTCAGCATCGTGTCTGTTCTTCACGGTTACGCCGGACATGTCTATTTACACAGGAAAAAGTCTAGACACAACAATTGTTGAAAAGTATCAATTTCCTGTTAACAATCTTTTACTGAAAACGTTTTGGGATCATTTCATTGTTAACAAGAACAAATATGCGCTTTAACGAGAAAATATCTTTCAAGTTTTTGCTTTTTAAAAATATTGTATTGCCGACAATTATTTATTTATCTGTAATGAATTACTATTTAGACAAAGACTACATACTTGAGAAAAATTTCTTGATATACAAGTTACGTAGAAATTATTTCCTTTAAGTTGTATTTCCTGTTTGTAGAAACTGGGAATTTTTTATGTTATAATTGTTTTATGTCGTGTTTGAGTCCCTCATTGATTATCATTCCCTTCTTGTGCTAATCTGTTCACGTGTCTGTCGTCAGGTATCGATCGTTAACCTGTAGTACTAGCGTTTCTAGACTGGTTTGGAAATATTTCGTTTTTACAAGGCCACGCTGGTTTTTTCAGCGAATGAAACACGTTGGAAAGGCAAAAAAAAAATGATGGAAGGCCACTTACTACTTGCAGTGATCCTATTTAATTGCTTACCTCAAGGTGTTTTCCATTACTGTTTATAGTCAAAATTGTTAAGATACCCATTTTGTTACTAATATTTGTCAGCACAAACGTTTCAAAATCGCTAGATCAGTGTATTGTTTAATGCTGAGACACAAACGGTTGTTTTATTATTGTGCGTATCTATGGTTATATATATATATAACACACACACACACACACACACACACACACATATATATATATATATATATATATATATATATATATGTATGTATGTATGTATATATGTATATATAATAACTTTATAACATATTTAAACATGAACTAATTCCAATACATGTTAAACGACATGCACACGTTCTGTCCAGGACAGTTTTTCATGCACAAATTCATAATACTAACACCACATACAACATTTACACACAACAAGCAATTTACGACCATAAACAATACATCAGATATACTCAGAAATGCACAGTCAAATACTATTATTTAAACTTAAAAATAGTGTTACTAAGTTTAGATATTTGAAGTGAGCACTTGACAGTGAAAAACAAAAATTTCAAATGTTCTGTATCCATACAAAATTAAATAGATAATGTAAATTTACAAATCTGAAAACTTCAACGAAAGTTGAAGTATTCGTTCAATTTGTGAAGCGATTGGGGTTAACACACACATACGCAGCGCTCACTCACACAGACATAAGAACCTATAGTGTGTCCGGATGCCTGTCTAAGTTACTCACTTACTGCTTTCAAGTTTAGTTATTTTTTTCCAGATTTCTCCTATGTTAAAACTCTACAATTAAAATCATTAAAACGTTTTCTTATAATTTACATAAAATGTTATTATCCATGGTTTAACTGAGAAACTATTCTCTCTAGAGCTGTTTATTTCTGATATATAAAACAGCTTTTAAATTTAGAAAAAATATAAATTATGATTTAAAACCTATTTATTCATTCATTTAAATTTTAAATGCTAAATCCTGATGTTGCGGACGTCAATAAATGTTTGTAATAAATTGGGTCACATTAATATTTTCAAACTAAAATGCAGACTTCCGTCTTAGAGAGAATTGTAATTCTGCTACTGTCCTTGATGAAACACGTGGCTTGGAAATATCATTTCACAGGTCATTTACACAGTTAATAAGGACTTAGGACGTTCCTTTATACGGCGTCTGCATTGTGGCCCGGATTTTATCATGCCTGTTCTTCAATCAGGAATATAAGCTGGGCGTCTAATCCTCAGGTGTTGCGTCTACCCACGTCCGATCTGTGCGCGTTTCTGAGAGAACAAATAATCTCGTCGTCAGTGTTTTTTTAATGATTTATTTAAAGTCTAGAATTTAAGTGACGTCACCGCATATTCAGTCATAATCAATATGATTTATCCACAATGTAGGCAGTTTTTGTGATTTGAATCATTTTTTAATATTTAGATGTTGTGTGATGGATAGTGATATAATTAAGTTTTTAATTTCTGAAGAGGATTCCTCGGGCAATAGAAACGTAGAACACTAAATTGGAAATAATTATTGGCGGTACATTTTTGGTCTGTAACAGGTCGTAATTAAACAAATTGAGTTTCGAATAGTTTAACGGATTAAAATTTGCTACTTGCACTTATATGAGTTGACGAGGTAGGAGTAATAATGATAAATCTATTCATAGTTATTTCAGTTTAAGCGCATGTTTAAAGTTCCATACAGATTCGACGTGGGGAGCAGCCGATCCGCCTGAAGTCATGCAAACTGTTATTGGACGACAGGTTAGGTTAGGTTAATCACAAGTTGCGAAAACTGGTTTTACGCGCTCTGTACTTAATTAATCTGTGTCGAGAGTTTCATAACATTTCAATTTTCTCTTGTAAAACTTCGTTTAGTTGTTTCTAATTACGCAATGCTTTATGAAAGATTTCATAGTACAGTCTTGTGCGTGTGAGATGAATGTCGACATGCTATTTCTGGACGAATAACAAATGTAGGCTTAGTTTTGCACCTCTATTTAATAAATATATTTTCAAGTAATAATGTGTTATACAACTAACATTAGAGGTAGTTTGCTTCTTTAAAAAAATTACAATAGTTTTTTAAGGTTGATTTGCTTAAAAATTATAATTGAGTTGAATAATCAATTACGTTAAATAATTGATCATAATTAGTCATTATTTTTCAAAATAATAGTGTTTGCGCGCGTGAGGGTATATGTAGTATCTAAAACCAAATTGATTGACCTTCAACAAACCCTTCGAATTATGGGCTGATAAATTCACCTGGTTTAGAAGGAAATATCTGACATCACGTATCGAGGGTCGTGTATCAGTAACTGATCTAGACCGACTCTCTATTGGGGTCACAAAGGCGTGTCTACGCGTTTAATGTCGTTATAAGAAAGTGTTAGATGGAATTACTTTAGGGCTAAGGAAAGAGCATGTTGATACCCTGGTACAAGTAAGAGGGGAATATTATTCACCCCGTAGGCAGAGACACTTTCCTAAGGAATACCTACTCTCAAGCGGATTGAAGACAGGCGTGTACTAGCTACCCGTTTTTAGAGAAATTACAAAAGAGGAAAAGTATCGTTTAAGGGGAGTTATTTTATATGATACTACTGTAGCTGGGTCAATTTTTTATTTAAAATGTTCACTTTTATAAAGGTAAAGCTATAAAATTCCTAATTTGAAAGACTCTATATTAATTGTTACACATATTTAAAGTAATATTATTCAAATATTTTCAAGAAACCCTATATTACTTTTTATTACCTGAACCTGTTTCTTATTGTATTTCCGGTTACAGACATCATCTAATGCAAATTAAATTGTAATTTTAAAAACAAAAGTTATTGTATCACGAACTCGAAACGTACACGTAATTTGGATAATATGTAACTTGATTTTAACTTTCAAAATATACTGGTTTCGGCGTTTAGTTGTCACTATTTGCTATATGGATTGCCCACCGGTACTATCACGATTAAAAACATCGATCTTTTTGTATTTACATATTTAGTTATTATCGCAGTTTGTCGTAAAATCATAATATTTACATAAGAAAATTCTTTTTCGTAATGTGAAAAATAATTTTAGTAAAAAATATTGTTAAAGTTCTACTTTAGGTACATCTTTAATTTGAATTTAAAAACATCATATTCTACCATTTGTTTGATATTGCGCAGATCGTTATCATTGATATTTCTTTTGTTGTAATTTGTGAAATATAATTTAATAAGTAGCCTAAAATGTAGAATTTGACACTGTTTTTTCTCAGTTTACGTTTTTATTAACTATTTCAATATTTATTTGTAAAGTATAACATTAAATACATAATTGAATTAAATTTATTTATTTTTTTATTTATTTTAATATGGTAACTATATTCTTTAAACAAAAACATGGTTCAAATTGCTCAGTATTGAGATATTCAGTGGACTTGTCCGGTTCGAACCCTGTGACCCGGGAGATCTTAGTTCTCCCTCGAGTGATGTCAAGTAGAGTACAATGTTGACAGCCGCAAGGAGTACTGCGGGTCCCCAAGAAGGGATAGACCACTTGTTTTTACTACCAGAACGCGTCCTCAGCATGGACTCAGTACAATTACGTCAGGACCTTGCGGGGCTCGATTTCAGCGTACACCTTCTGCAGGATGGGCCTCAAGGAAACGTTTGGCTATGTAAGTTTGTGTAATTGTCACTTCTTTTTATAATTTGTCTTAGATGATTTTATCAGTTTGAAAAATGTGGCTTTCAACGATTTTTCGTTAAAGAATTTATTTACCTTGAAAGTCAGAGGCGTGCTTTAATGTATTTCGATATATAACACGGGCTGAGTTGTATCATGTTAAGTAGTAAGTGTTACTTTATGCAGTTTAAAAATGAGAAGACTTAACTGGAGGCCCGTCTAAAATAACCTGTGGTCAGGTTTATTGCAATTAACGGGTTTGGTTTAATGTGAACCAAGGTGTATTATGATTTAATTTTTAATTCGCATTTACTGGAAAAAAACTTTGTAAAAATTATTGAATATTTCATTTATACTTTTAAGGGTACGATAGAAAAATTATTATGAATTTTAATTAAAATACCACTTTATTTTCGGAACATACAGGTGAATCCATCAATAATAATCTTTATAAAACTACTCTAAACAGTAATTTAATAATAATGTATATAGATCGCTTTGTGTGTGTGTGTGTGTGTGTGTGTGTCTGTCACTTAAATCACTTAAATTTATTGTTTGAAATATTTCTTTATTATATTTTATGTGAAATACAATTAAAATTAAAATGTTTGTAAATCCATTTAATAACTGGTATTGTTCTTATTAAAATAAATTCTCAGTTATTTCAAGGTCATTTAGGAAACAATTTCGACTGTGTTTTCAACATATTCGACATTTGTGCAAAAGGTTTTGTTGCCTGCTTTATTGAACTGTATAAAGCTCAGGATTATCATAAGCCATTGTTGTATCGATTGAGATTGATTTTCCAAGCTCTTGTGTTAGCAGTGAAAGCGTTAGATGATTGATTGTTTCTTTATCTGGTTTTGTGAATTCTTATTTCTGCCTTGGCATTGCTTAATAGTATTTACTCTTAAACTAATTAGAAGTTTTAGGACTTGCGAGAATTTGCATTGGATTTAGGTAATGTTTATGGTATTTGGACAGTACTTGGAATAGGAGAGAGTTGTTAACATCGTAATGAGTTACAGGTAGGTTCACAGAAAGGCATCAACAGTCACTCACTTTCTATCAACGAGTTGAGTTTTTCTATTAGCTACTGTGAATCCGTCTGCCCCTATGTCACCAGGGTGTAAACTTTAAACTTCTATAATTTATTGTGATACATTTTTTTTCTGGTTACTGTATTTATTGTTATTTATTTCTTGTAATATATTTCTGTGTTATTTAGTTTAGTAATTTTGATGTATTTAAATTTTAGTGTTTTACCCAGTATTTTTGGTTTTTTGCCAAGGAAAAATCGGAAGGAAATTTACATTCTCCTGTACGTTTACTATTATACACCTTGGACGACAGGTCAGAATTATGCCCTGCCATCTGCTACCGCGAAGTAGCGTCAAGCTGGTCACATGCACAACAGTGACAACACACTAAGACAAATGTGACTGGTGATGCCTTTCTTTGAATCTGCTGCAGGCACATTCTCAGCACGCATCTCGTGAATAAAACCTGTAACCCTTGGGTCGGTGAAAGCGTAGACGGGGACGAACTCTTAAACACACACACAATAGAAACTTTATTCCTCATCTCTTCCTCTGCCTCTTTGAATAAATTGTAAACCTAATTTTTAGGTTGATGGAGTTTAGATTGTGTAGTATCGCCGAGTCTAGCAAAGGTTTTGGTATATCTCCTTCAATTATGTTTAGAGTTTCTATTTAACTTGTGTGGAAAGATCTAAAACAGTGTATGGAAGTAACTGTCACTGCTAATTCTACCGTAACACCGTGACTTCCAACTGTTAGTAGTCAGCCCAAACATAGAGTGCTTGGTGGTAGCGATGTCGTGGTATCTGTATGTAAGAGCCTTAAGGCCAGGACTGGTCGTCGGTACATAACTAGAGGTCAGACCGCTTTTCCAGAACTCCTGGGGACCGGTAGAACTTTCCGAACCACTTATCAATACCATAATTTCAAGGACATCATGGACTGAAGCTCATCCTGACCATAATCCTTTAAGAGATAATCTCTAATACAACTTATTCAACAAACTTATAACTTTATTATTCAATTTACTTATAGATAATTAAATGCTCCTTTTACTCGTTATTTTTAATGAAGATTTTACCGTAAAAAAGTAGTTTGTTGTTAGGTCTTACGTATCGGTTCACGAACATAACGTGTGCGAAACCGGTTTGCGTTCCTTCTCTGTAGCTACAGGATGCTACGGTTTACGAAGGGCCATCGTTGTCAGGACTATTTTCCTGAAAGGAACGGAGCAATGATTCGGTTTCACACCTTTTACTGTGGAACATTATGCTTTTACTCGTACCTTCTCCTTCAATATCCTTATCTATATTGGGTGAAGTACACCCAGATATTACCTCAGGTAAGCAGGTTATGCGTCTCACCTTTCCCTCTAGTAATATAGATGTCCTGGCGTTAAACCTTTCTGTGTTATTATACCCATAATGTGCTGAGATCTAGAAAATGAGAGAGAGAGAGAGAGAGAGAGAGAGAGAGAGAGAGAGAGAGAGAGAGATTGGAGGAAGAGGAGAATAAGGGGTAGGTTTAATTTCATATAACTACATCTTTCATAAAGTCTAGCGTTAAGTCATGCACTCGGGGTTACGCGGATGCACCAACACATTGTTGCAGAAGCACGAATAGTTAATGCATTTAGTCTTGGTAGAAGCCAAGTAAAAATTCTAAACGTTTCCTGTTAGGCTTCAACGTAGCTTTGAAATAAATTCAAAAGCCTAAGAAATATTTTTGGTTCAAGAGGCGTGAAACTTATTTTATTTTCAATACCTTTGAATTTTTTCCCAAGGGAATTGTAAAGGTACTAACATTTTAAAAGATGAAGTTCTGTAAAAGCCTTTTTCACAGTTGTACGGCCTTGATGTGTCTCTTAATAAGGTTCACATGGGGACAAGATTTCTAACAAAAAACTGTTGGTTCATTCTTTCCTCATTGTACAAGTCAACTTGAGGGTTTATCATCCTTGGTTTAAAGAAATTTGTTCTTAACAGATTACACTACTACAATACAATATTATTTACATTTAGATTTATAATGACAATTCGCTATTTCATAAAACTGCATGCAAGCAATAAGTGTTAGTTACTTCAAAAAAATAAATAAAATAATAATAATAAATTGGATCCACTGAAGGCAGTGTATGAGGGTAGTTATTTATATTTCCGGCCTAACATTGAAAAAACAAATATTCACAAACGAAATTGGTTTTAATGTTATTCAATACATTGTCCACGAAGATAAATGCACTTTGGCGGTGTTCGAACCAATTTTCGAAGCACTTTTTCCACTCTGTCTGAACAAACTCTAAAACATGCGCTTTAAATGCAACAACTACTTTCAGACGTCGAAAATAGTTTTTGATGTTTGAGACGAAAAAGAAGTAATTAGGTGCTAAATCAGAGGTGTATGGCGGATGATCCATCAGTGCAATATTTAGGGCCCATGTGAGAGAACTGCTGACTTTTCCCGAACTCTTCCAAAGACGTTTGGCAAATATATAATCGTGAACCGAGTTGACAGACATATTCGTAGTTGACTGTCCTACGTTGCTCTGTCGTCACTGTTCCACGTGACCGGAAATAGCGAAGAAATAGGCAACTACTTACATCGATGTTATTCTTTCACGAACAACTTTTGTAAAAAACAAAAATTATAAAACTATATTAAATTTGCAAACACATTTTGTTAATTAAACATTATGACAGGTCGATTCAATGAAATTCTCAAAGCTTTTTCTTCCTATTTTGCAACTAAGCTGTAAGTGTGCTTGTAAGAACTAACAATGCCTATTGCCACGACCCACGGTTACTAGCCTATAAGACCTCGCCATAAGGCCTGGGGACTATAGCCCTGGAACGAGACGAACTCCAACACGACTGCCATTCACTCGTTTTCTCAGAACTTCTCGGGATTATTAGAACCTTCCGAAGTGCCAGCCACGTCAATACCCCGTCCAGTTAGTTCAATACAGATATTGGAATCGGACCTTTATCAACTCTAGGTAGGGCTTGCCAAATAGTCGGACCCTCAGACTCGGGACTTGGTCCTAGGTGGATATAAACATAACCCTTGAGCCCTTGTAGCTGTAAGAACTAACAGAAATAAATAAAGATTCTAGATCCATAATATAAAGTCCACAAGTACTGTTTTGGTTCTGTCGGTCATATGACACACTCTCCATGGGTCATATATGATCCACATCGTAGAATGAAGAATCCAGGGCATTTCTTATTCAGCGTGAGATGGACTTTATTCTTAATCATACTTAAGACTGTTAAAAGTGCATTGTTTCTCCAAAATATCACATAAAATAGAACCGAAGTTTTAGTAAAACGAGGTCAACATTTCTTTTCAGCCGGTGTTTGGGTTTTACTCTTCGCTTAGGCTTTTAAACATTTTCGCCCACATTTAATAGCCCGTACTTTCAAATATTTATAGTCGTATGTCTGTTGATGTTGCTGACGGTTGTTAGTTTTTCAAAATAAAACAAATAATATAAAAAAAATAATTTTTAAAGTAAATTCCTACTGAGGCCAAGAAAGAAAAATCTTTATCATTGTTTGCTTATTTCCAGTTTGGTAATTTTATTCGTTTCATTCATTTTTAACCTTACAGCACTATTTATGATATTTTGTGGTAACCATGACAGTTTAAGGTTGTACAATAGAGTTTTCGACTACAACTAGTTGGGGGGGGGGGGAATTCATATACTGTATGTCTTTGAGAAATTCATTTCTTGGTATTGAAAAGTTGGCGCAGTGTCAAAACGGGCTAGTCTTTGTACTTGAAGTTTCATACTTCGAATCCGGATAGACCCTCAAATTTTTATAATTTAATTATTTAATAAATATTTGAAAAACTTTATTATCTGCAATTGTCATCCACTATAGGTTAAAAGAAATGTATTTGAACTTCATTGGATGAATAAAAACATATTTCATTAACGATTGAAAATTTGTAACATATATATATATATATATATATATATATATATATATATATATATATTAAAAATTTATATATAATTTTCATTCCTAATGATGTTGGTACTGTTTACCAACGAAAAGCTTTGGATATAAATAAATAAATATTCTTGTATTTGAATAACCTATGTTGTTTTAAATATATATAGGCCTATATATATATATATATATATATATATATATATATATATATATATATATATATATATATACACACAGTATATAGCCTCTATCAGGAGAGTGTGGGCTAATAGAAAAAATTTAAAACAGGATCACATTTAGCTTTTCTTCAAAAGTACTTTCTCCAAGCAAACACGTCATCGTAAGCAACACTTTAGAGGTTATGCTTACATAAATTTAGCTGACGGATGGTTTTCCCAAGGTCGCTAACTACTGCTGAATGTTCATTTCCATGGATTTGACACAATCTTCTCTACATCTGTAATGATTAATGTTCTTCGTTCCTTTCAAGTACACAAATATAGTTTCAATTCTTAATATACTCATCTTAATATTCTCATTTCTGATAGGAATATTGGTATGCATGTGAATACTGCCTTTTCTAACATCCAACCTCTTTTCTCCGTCCACGTATTTTGGATTAACTCCATCATCAACACTTTTAAACTGAATCCCTGAGGTAAACGTTTTGATAATGGAGTTAATCCGAAACGCGTCATCGAAGAATAATGTTTTGATATTAGGAAAGCCAGAACAATATATTAGGCCTAAATTGTATATATAAATTTAGTTTCAATCAACCTGCGGTTTATTTGTGTGGTTTATTATCCATTCTAGGTTCTAAACACTTTTGTCGTTTTATAAACGATTATTCAATACCTAATTTATATTAAAGAACTATAATTGGAAACAGAAACAGGTATTTATTTTTTAAAACTTTTGTATGCGACACAACGGAAGAATGTGGTTGAAGTAAATGTAGCCCTGATGTTACTTCTACGGACTTCTGAATGGAAGCAATTACAGCTCTTATAGCTTGAGTTGTGCGCTCTAATTGAAAGAGTAAATGCATTCAGTCCACTTGTTAATGACGTCATAACCCGATGTAAAAAGCATATTTCTTTAGAGTCGTTCGGATTAAGAATTAGAGAAGTTCAGATTAAATTAGAAATGTTTTACTGCAAGTGAAGGGTGAGTTTTTTTTTAAATTTATTGGGGCTTGGTGTTTTGTTATTGAAGTTATACGCCAGAAGAATAAATCTTTCAAATTATTAACTTTCTGAACACAAAATCTAAGCTTTTCTTTAGTAAAATGTTTTCTATTAAGTCTTAATGGACATAGTTTCAAACTAAGCAATAATTCTACAGTTTCAAACTGTTGGAAATAGTGTCTATTTATATTCTAAGAATATCAGTTGAATTTTCAGAAACCATAATAATAATTCATTACGTACACATGTGTTTTCTTTATTCGTGTTATTGTTTCATGAACGATATCACTGTTCTACGTTAAAACTGTGCATTCAAAAGGTCTTTACAATCTGGTACCAAAAAACTGTGCCTAAGAAAAATGAAAATGAGAGACATAAAATTAACACGCATTAAACATTTGTTTACAGTGCATTATAAAATGTAAACTAATATTTATTCAAGTAACACATAAAATTTAGAATAATCACAATAAAAAATCTTACTAAAAAGCTCAATTTTTATATTCTCCGAGGTTGGACTTAATGCCCATTGACCTCATGACGCTAGTTAAAGAACACGATATGACGTTTAGCACGTCACGTTGGCTAACCTGTGCATTAACGTAGCCGCCGCGCCGGTAGTAGTTAGTGACTGTGAGTTGTTACAGCTGAAATGTAGCCTCGAGTCTTTACGATGTAACATTTGAAGGTTTAGTGATAATTAAAGAGATATCTGCAGAGAAGTAGAGGATAAAGGCAGATCATATAGATTGCAATCACGTGCGTCAAGGATGAACACTTAATCGTAGTTAATGGCGTTAAACAGGCAGACCCAGAGTAAGAGTGTCTATCCTGATACCAGGACAGCAACAGGGCGAAATGAAAGAGGTCTATGTCAAGTTTTAGAATTATAACGCAATTGTGGTACAAAATGAAAAAAGGTTTTTCTCCATTTTTGAATGATACAGCTATGGTGCTACAAAATAAAAGATGTTTTTGTCCAGTTTTTTCAATGATCAAGCAATGGTGGTAGGAAATACAGAACGCCTTGGTCAAATTTTGTGATAATACAGCAATGTGATACAAATTAAAAAGGGATGTCCAATTTTGGGATGATACAAAGTCAAGGAGGTTTTTGTCCAATTTTGAAATTTTATAAGATGGTAGCATAAAATGAGGAAAGTATAGATGCAGTTTGTAATGATGCAGTAAAGTAGGAGAAAATGAAGGAGGCCAATATTTAGTTTTGGAATGATAAAGCATTCTCCAAAGGACAGACAAAATGGTGGACAAAATGAAGGAGGCCAATGACTAGTTTCGGAATGATAAAGCATGGTGGACAAAAATGGAGGAGGCCAATGAGTAGTTTCGGAATGATAAAGCATGGTGGACAAAATAAAGGAGGCTAATGACTAGTTTCGGAATGATAAAGCATGGTGGATAAAATGGAGGAGGCCAATGACTAGTTTCGGAATGATAAAGCATGGTGGACAAAATGAAGGAGGCCAATGACTAGTTTCGGAATGTTAAAGCACGGTGGACAAAATAAAGGAGGCCAATGACTAGTTTTGGAATGATAAAGCATGTTGGACAAAATGAAGGAGGTCAATGACTAGTTTCTGAAAGATAAAGTATGGTGAACAAAATGAAGGAGGCCAATGACTAGTTTTGAAATGATAAAGCATGGTGGATAAAATGAAGGAGGCCAATGACTAGTAGGGTGGTACAATAAAGCAGAGTGGTATAAGACGAAAGAGATCTGCCATCAGTGCCAATAGAATCTGTTGCCAGAATTGGAATAATAGCCTAGAAATACTAACATTTAAAAAAATCTGTATTAGCAGTATAAGATCCACTGCCTCGCGTTTTTTTTCCGATGGGAACGACGGGAAATGCTTTATGCACATAGTGTGGGACTCCTCTCGACATTGCACTAGGCTCTACATGAGAGTATACCCACTAAAACCCGTCTTTTCCAGGCAAAGATTCCACCCCGGGACCGCCGAAGCATTACTTCGAAGCATTACTGCCTCTCGTTACTTCTCTATTCCAGTCTTTTATTTCTGTCACTGTACATGTTTAATAGGTGTAGTGTGTTCAAAGTGTAATCCCTACTGGTGTTTTTATACGGAGGGGTTGAAGAAAATTGAAAATACTTCTGATTATTTACACCTAAGTTTACAGCATTAGGCGTTCGATTCAGATGCTGGCTTTCATATTGACTTTGAAAACAGTTATAAGAGACAGGGGAACTTGCATAATGAGGGTAGAATAATTGAGAGTGCAAACATCTTAGTTTTAATCCGATCGTCAAATATAATTATGGTCTCATGAAGATTAGAAAAAAGCCTGAATATAGGTAGGACTAAAGTGGGAAGATATGACACCCTGGTAAGAGATGTTATGGTATCACGTGGGGAGTAGACACACTCTCTATCGGGGTTATAAAGACATGCCAAACTGATGTACCCTTTGTAAGAAGAAGGAACTGTGAGTATGATAAGCTTAAAGCAGAACTTAATTATCTCTTGATATTGAGAATAGGGGAAAATCACATGACATCATCGCAAGGGCTGGGTTTCTAACCTAAAGTCTATCTCAACCGGGGCGAGGAAAAGAATCTACCCGCTACCCCGTCTCCTGCATTATGGACGGAATTACAAGTTCAAAAATGACAAAATCCATAACTTATAATATTTGTTATTAAAGTACATCACACCGTGTTATGACTTTACAGCAAGCTTTCCCTAATAAAACTGCAGTCTTATCGGGGAGTGACAGTAATACATTATTTGGTAGTTTGTCATTGACTGCGCATGCGTCATTTCCATTTGGCAAAGCAGGCCCATAAAGTTTTATTACCGATGCGACGTGTGCAGTAAATATATCTTGATTACTGTCATAAAAAAAAAACTAAACATTGCGCAATCTGGATACGCTTTGCAGATGACATTAATTTGTAGAACTAAAAAGGGAAATATTCAATAAGAATTATTGATTACATAATCTTATATGTTTACAACCCACAAAAAAATAGAAAATATCTGATATAGACAAACAGCTATATGTTCGACAAATTTACCCTAAAGAGCTCACCTCAACAAAGAAATGAAAATAAATTTTTCAAGAAGATAAATCCAATATTAAGACAAAATGCATATTCTGCCATTAAAAGTTCACGTTTACGAAAGGATGCATCGACATGAAAGCTTGAGATTAGGACAGCATATTACAAAAGTAAAGTAGAGTAAGCACAGACATGTCTAAACCGACCAGCTGATCGAGTGCTCTACCGCGTCTGGACGGCCGGAACAGGTTCTGACCACTCCTATTGCATCACAGATGTTAAGTTAGGTCTTTAACTTGTGTAGACGGGTTCTGTAGAAGAATGCTTATTGTTGTGTATCAAGAATGCCGTTTAAAAATACTGGTAAAACAAATTGTTCCTGAAAGCTGGAAATATAATACACGGGTTATTATCTTCAATATATTGTCAAAGTTCGATTATGATAAGGAATGATACTTATCAAGACAATAAGTTAAAAGATTGTAACATGATAATTTTTAAAAAAATTTTAAAACAAGTAGAGTAGAGTCTCGATAATTCGAGGTAGATGAGACCGAGACTCCCTTCGAATTACCGAAAACTCGGATTACACGGAAATACGTCCCTGTGCATTAGAAAAATAAGTGTTTTAATAATCCCTAATACAGTACTGTAGTGGAGAATGTACAAAGTCAGTTTATAAAGCTGAAAATTCAACTCCTTTGCATACATTATTGATATGAACATATCTTGGAAGCCCGACTCATTTCCTTTACAAACAGTATGGCTATAAACATTTTTTGGAAGCCCGACTCATTTCCTTTACAAACAGTATGGCTATAAACATTTTTTGGATGCCCGACTCATTTCCTTTACAAACAGTATGGCTATAAACATTTTTTTGGAAGTCCGGCTTATCATTTTCTTTCAAATAGATAAAATAAGCTCAAACAGAAATAGGCTCGAATTTAACGGATCCTCGAATAATCGGGACTAGAAATTTCGAGACTCTGCTGTATAAACCACTTATTTCCCGACCATGATCGAAACGTTTACATACGTTTGAGAGGCTTGGTGACATTCTCTATATAAAAATCACCAAACTTTTAAATACAGAACTCCTTTATGTTCCAACTAAACAAGTACGGTATTTCGTTGCTCTTGGCATCAGTTCAACATTCTCTCGTTCAGTTGATTAACTATGTACCATACTGAAATCCCATTTGGAAAGCTGTTACGGGATTAACTGAGATAATGAAGTCGTGTGTATTAAATACAAAACAACTAATCACAAAGCGAACTCACTGATTTCTTCTGCCCAATTAACCGGAACACGGTTGACTATGCAAAGCAGCTGTCATGGACATGCGACGCGGCCCAAGAATCCGTGGCGCTCTTAATGAATGCCTTGAGTATATCACGGGCAAGAATCATTGCCAAGAACGCGCTTAATATCGTCTCATTCGCCTGGCTTTGTATAAATCTCACTCGTCCGTGTCTTCCATAAAATAACTCTCAATAAACCGTGTCTCATCTGGTTATAAAGTATCTCAAGTTATGACTTACGTAAACATTTTCACACTGAAATTTACTTGAAAGAAGTGACAAACATTCTGATCAGCTCTTAATGTTTTGAAATTTATATAGAAATATTTCAATTGTTATGAATACCACTTTATTTTTAGTCTTTTTGTAGTTCTAAGACGCTTCACTATTCATACTATCACAATGTTTTTGGTTGTATTATCGTTTTATGTGGTTTTTGTTGAGCAAATATTGATAACAGCTAATGAACCCGTTGATTTATCGAAAATATTTAATCTGTCAGTATTCTCAGTTAATTTTACGGGCCAGTTAATGACGGGAATGCAATGACGGAATTTGTATTGTCTTAGAACATTTCCCCTTTATCAACTGAATATTTATTTCGGATTATCTACTGCGTAACGCCAATAGATTTGCCTTCATATGGCAAGACTATGGACAGTTGAATACCCTTCCCTCACATATATACTAAACCTACTAGAGAGGTTTATGCGTTGACAAGTAGTGTCCTGCTTTTTTCGATTCAGTTACATCTCACAGAGGCAATGTTATCAGCGCTAGACTTTCGATAAAACTTAGAAGGGTTTTTAATTGATTTGTTCACGCTTTTTTTTGTTTTATTGTAGTAATGCAATAAGCGTATTTAGGGTAAAGAAGGAGTAAAAATAAAATAAATGAAACCAATAATAATACTGGGCGAGTCTTGAACTTTCCGATTTCATAAGGTCTTGGCCGAATTGAAGGACGAGATAGAGTGGTGGAGATGGATTCGGACGCGCAATGATGTGCAGTTCTCAGGGCATTTAGTGCGTTAGTCGTAGAATATTTTATTCGAAATGGGGGGGTCCGTGATCAAAACGTGGCGTAGGTTTCGTATACGTTTTGCATAAATGACGTTTCCGAGATTATGGTAACTACTATCTCCGGAATCTTCACAAATGACCACTTCACAGACCTTGAGTGATAGTGCAGTGCACTGTTGGGCATTTTGGTGTCTGGGATCTCTAATTCTTCGTAGATGGTCAAGTCTTATCAGTGATTTCAGCTCGGAATTGTTATATGGTCGAAAATGTTCTGCAAGCGAAATTAAATGTATTATTTGCGTCATTCCGAAATGGAACAATTGTTCCAGCAAGATGGTACACAGCCCATGTATTGCGTACTTCAACAAAATATCTAAGACAAAAGTTTTCCTGTCATTTTATCTGTTACAGATCGCCTGATATAACCCAAAACGATATTTTTCTCCTAGTTATCTGGTATATTTGTTCTTATTAATCAAGAAAACATATAACCTGTTGAAGTATTTTGTGTATTAAAATCAAGAAAATGCTCTTCAGAATTGCCGTGAGATGGAGATGCTGTAAACATTATTTATTGTATGTCTTTTATCTTATCTCAGCCCTTTCTGAATGTTGCATAATGCACTGCTCAAGGTCAGTCACGGTCAGCTGTTCAGCCGGTTAAAGTGTGACGTCATTGCTTCAAGTTTCCGTCGATTGTTGCCTTGCTTACAGGTCAATATGACGCAAAAGCAAAACATTCAAATTTCATTACGTATTTTCACAATTTATACTAGGCAACTGAATGATGTAGAAACACTGTTACTATAAGTTGTATTTTCTGCGTTGAGTGTCACGCAAATTCCATTGTTCTGAATAACTATTGTTTGTAATTTGGAAACTGGGTAAAGTTTGTGCAATGCGCCTGTATTTACGTTGGGTTATGTAATAGGATGGAATTATTTCGTATTTGTTCCGATTGTTAAGTTTAATTGGAAACAGTTGCTGAGATTTTGTGTGTAATGATTGGACTTATATTGTGTGGGACCGATAACCATACGCGTTTGTATTACACCTGTTATATATTCACCTTTCCTGGAACGCAAGCACGCTCAAGCGCTAGAAATCTTTGGCGACGTCAAGGGTTTAAGTTGATTGAAAAAGTAGGCCTACACTATTGCTCAAGAATATACGGAAGCCGCAGGTGGTAGCTAGGGGGACACGTGGCTCCCAAACCAATTAACTTTAGCAGAACATTATTAACCTGTAAAAAGCGCTAGGGTTTTAGTAAAACAACTTCCCGATGACCCAACAATTGTCTAATTTAAGTGCCAAAATAGCATGAAATATGATTTCTAGAGATAAAAATGTTTAAAGCCCCTCCGGGAGGGTTCCACCCAACTGACCTCCGCCTGGCTACCCCACTGGTAGGCCTAAGTTTTAATGTTTGATAACATATCGATCTGATAACGTAAAGAAAAACATCGATTTTTTCCAACTTTATGCCCAACGTTTGTAACAGGTATAAATATCTAACTCAGGAGTCTACAACCTTTTTTACTCAAGGCCACATCGGAAACTTTTGGAGGAAAGGCGGGCCGGCAATATATCAGAGCAGAAAGTCTATAATCCCTCCCCCACCCATATACCCACGACGTTTCTTCTAATCAAGAGCTCAGTGGTGGTTTTTGAGATTTTCTTGCTTAGTTTTTTACTTGTTTACAGTTAGTTTTACACTTATAGAGAAAATAAAATAAGTGAGAGACGAGTACTGTACTCATATTTATTGGTAAAAGTGCTTAAAAGGAAATATACTGTATTACCAAGTACAATTTTTTTAGAATGCTAGATTACCGTGGGCCGGCCAAAATCTGTTCGCGGGCCAGATGTGGCCCGCGGGCCTTAGCTAGGAGACCCCGGATCTAATTAATAGAAAAATCCTTGCATTTTAAAGGAATATATATATATATATATATATATATATATATATATATATATATATATATATATATGTACACCTAAAAATTGATAATTTTGTTAGTAGTTTTATAATAATCAGTAACTACTACTACCAAGGGAGGATAAAGTATTGTGACTGTAGGTAGGTCAAAGCCAGGGACATGAATCCACTATATGTGATAGATAAAGTATTGTGACTGTACGTAGGTCAAACCAGAGACATGAATCCACTATATGTGATAGATAAAGTATTGTGACTGTAGGTAGGTCAAAGCCAGGGACATGAATCCACTATATGTGATAGATAAAGTATTGTGACTGTAGGTAGGTCAAAGCCAGGGACATGAATCCACTATATGTGATAGATAAAGTATTGTGACTGTAGGTAGGTCAAAGCCAGGGACATGAATCCACTATATGTGATAGATAAAGTATTGTGACTGTAGGTAGGTCAAAGCCAGGGACATGGACCCACTATATGTGATAGATAAAGTATTGTGACTGTACGTAGGTCAAAGCCAGGGACATGGATCCACTATATGTGATAGATAAAGTATTGTGACTGTACGTAGGTCAAACCAGGGACATGAATCCACTATATGTGATAGATAAAGTATTGTGACTGTAGGTAGGTCAAAGCCAGGGACATGGACCCACTATATGTGATAGATGAAGTATTGCGACTGTAGGTAGGTCAAAGCCAGGGACATGAATCCACTATATGTGATACAGTTGGCTGCAAGAAACGTTTTTCTTACTTTCTTGGCGCAAATACATCGAAATATATATATGGGAAGGTTTTCAGTAGTTTTTGTGATTTATTGCCGTATAAATCTCTTTATTCTGACATTCAGAGAACATATGTTGCGCAAGGTTGGATATTTATTGTTTTACCTTTAAAAATATTCGCCCGTTGGATTCTGTAAATGTCGAATGGGTTGTTTATGTCGTGTGACAAAACAACTGAATGTTTTCCAAGATTGAAAGTGGTTTCATTAAAATGCCATTGTTTAGACAATGTAAATAAAGTTGTTTACCGACACTGAGTTGCCAACATCCGTTTAAATCGTAGTGGAGTGTTATATAATTCTGTTTCAATTCGTCATCTATCCCCCATTACGACTAGTATTACCTGCGAAGATTGGGAACAGTTTGTAATAGGTCAGAAAACAGCCAGGATTAAGATGGGTACCGGAACATATACTGTATGTATCAGTTACATTTTGTATTTCAATATTGCTTTATTTCTAAAGCATGTGGGTTTCGTTTGATTATACATTATATACCTCATTTATACATATTTATAATCATATTTTCATTCATCCAAGAAGCTCGCTATTCGTTTCCTTCTCAGTTTTCGACAAAGTCCGTATTCGCATTTTCGATTATACCCTCGGTCCACATAACCTTGGATAATAGAGACTACTAAAAGTGTTTAATTAAAATTTTTTACTGTTAGTATTTCTCAGTAAAGTTTGTTTTCTTAAAAATAAAGCAATACCACTGATCTTAGTTTAACTTTACAGAGATACGAAGCAGTCTGTACGTGAACTATCTGGAAGGAAGTTACGCTTTTTTTGCACTTTTTTTACGCTTTGCTTGGGACTATTATCGCTTACGTTGCCAGCCAGCTTCTTAGGATTATTATCGCTTACGTTGTCAGCCAGCTTCTTAGGACTATTATCGCTTCCGTTGCCAGCCAGCTTCTTAGGACTATTATCGCTTATGTTGCCAGCTAGCTTCTTAGGACTATTATCGCTTACGTTGCCAGCTTCTTAGGGGTATTATCGCTTCCGTTACCAGCCAGCTTCTTACTGCTATTATCGCTTACGATGCCAACTTCTTGGGCCTATTATCGCTTACGATGCCAGCTTCTTGGAACGTATATCGCTTACGATGCCAGCTTCTTAGGACTATTATCGCTTACGTTGCCAGCTTCTTAAGGCTATTATCGTTTACGATGCCGGCTTCTTAGGACTATTATCGCTTACGATGTCAGCTTCTTAGGGCTATTATCGCTTACGATGCCAGCTTCTTGGAACGAAATCGCTTACGATGCAAGCTTCTTAGGACTATTATCGCTTACGTTGCCAGTTTCTTGGGACTATTATCGATTACGTTATCAGCTTATTTGGACTATTATAGTTTACGTTATCAGCATATTTGGACTACTATCGCTTACTTTGACAGTTTCTTGTGACTATTATTGCTTACGTTGCCAGTTTCTTGGGACTATTATCGATTACGTTATCAGCTTATTTGGACTATTATAGTTTACGTTATCAGCATAATTGGACTACTATCGCTTACATTGACAGCTTCTTGTGACTATTATCGCTTACGTTGCCAGTTTCTTGGGACTATTATCGATTACGTTATCAGCTTATTTGGACTATTATAGCTTACGTTATCAGCATATTTAGACTACTATCGCTTACGTTGACAGCTTCTTGTGACTATTATTGCTTACGTTGCCAGCTTATTGTGACTATTATCGCTTACGTTGACAGCTTCTTGTGACTATTGTCGATTACGTTTCTAGCTTCTTGTGACTATTATTGCTTACGTTGACAGCTTCTTGTGACTATTATCGATTACGTTGCTAGCTTCTTGTGACTAATATCGCTTACGTTGACAGCTTCTTGTGACTATTATCGCTTACGTTGCCAGTTTCTTGGGACTATTATCGATTACGTTATCAGCTTATTTGGGCTATTATAGCTTACGTTATCAGCATATTTGGACTACTATCGCTTACGTTGACAGCTTCTTGTGACTATTATTGCTTACGTTGCCAGCTTCTTGTGACTATTATCGATTACGTTATCAGCTTCTTGTGACTATTATCGCTTACGTTGCCAGTTTCTTGGGATCATTATCGATTACGTTATCAGCTTATTTGGACTATTATAGCTTACGTTATCAGCTTCTTGTGACTATTATCGATTACGTTATCAGCTTCTTGTGACTATTATCGCTAACGTTGACAGCTTCTTGTGATTATTATCGATTACGTTGCTAGTTTCTTGTGACTATTATCACTTACGTTGACAGCTTCTTGTGACTATTATCGATTATGTTGCTAGTTTCTTGTGACTATTATCGCTTACGTTGCCAGTTTCTTGGGATCATTATCGATTACGTTATCAGCTTATTTGGACTATTATAGCTTACGTTATCAGCTTCTTGTGACTATTATCGATTACGTTATCAGCTTCTTGTGACTATTATCGCTAACGTTGACAGCTTCTTGTGATTATTATCGATTACGTTGCTAGTTTCTTGTGACTATTATCACTTACGTTGACAGCTTCTTGTGACTATTATCGATTATGTTGCTAGTTTCTTGTGACTATTATCGCTTACGTTGACAGCTTCTTGTGACTATTATCGATTACGTTGCCAGCTTCTTGTGACTATTACCGCTTATGTTATCAGCATATTTGGACTATTATCACTTGCGTTATCAGCCTATTTAAACTAGTATCGCTTACGTTAGAAGTTGGTACGACAAGTATTACCGACGAAGTATAGGAAAGGAATGGCTGGGATTAAGGTGGACACATTGAAACCCAAGGATATAGGAGTTTTCATGGCATCACGTATGAAGGATATGAAGTAGCCCTTCTATATAGTGGAGTCGTAAAGAGGTGTCTACACATTATACCCCAAGTATACTGAAAGAGGTCTTTTCGACGTGAGCAGTAACCTCGCTAAATCCTAGATAAACTTCATACCTCAAACGTATTGGAGAATAATAACGAGCAGGTTCCTCCACGAGACCGTTATTCCACGTCTTCCGGTTCCTAAGGTATTTCTGCAAGGCCCTTAATACGAGCCGTATCTCTGCGTCCAAAGGAGAGAATTAGATCGCAACCGCAGAAGGGAGGCCTTGGCAGAAGACAGCACCAACTGTCCTTTGTCTCTCCACTCTTTTCGCAATGTAACAAGTGCGATTTAAAAAAAATCACGTCTTGTTTTTTGACAATGAAATTATTTAAATGCATAAAATAATATAATACTGAATATGTGTAGAATAAAAAATGTACACCCGAGTAATGCCAGTGACTTTTGAAGAATTATCAGCAAGACTTACGAGCTGCTTAAAAGTAAAGGGAACATTCACTAGAGTTCCTATCATCATGATTAGAGGCGTTTGCTGCGATATTGAAATAAGTAACAAATAACAAAATGCATGCAGACAAAACGCAAATAAATCCAACCTCTCTCGAATCCTACCTCTGTGGCCTTCGCATCCCTTGTGCTAAATGTTTGGTTATTTTTCCACTTCATTGAATTGCTTGTCGAGAAATATGTTTTCAGTATTGAGGCGCTGGCGGTCGTGGTTCTGCGGCTCGTATAACAGGTGTAATTCAAGTCAATGTACTCCCTTATAGCTGGACTTGTTGTCGAGAGCAGGCGAGATATAGCAAGAATCTCGCGGTTGTTTTGCGGCAACCTCGCAGTATTACAGCTCGTGTGTCCGCGTCTGTATGATTCTATGTACTTCGTAACAGTGGCGGCGCGACACAAAACAACTGACTACAGCAGTTGCTGCTCGTGTGTGTCACGCCTAAAACGCGTGAAAAACTATTGTATATTTTATTAATTTGCGATTGTATCTATATACTAGCACGACTAAAAGCGTACGCGCGAGAAGATGCCTATTTGTAGTGTTACGTTTGGACTATAATGCTTATAATGTAGAAGAAAGATTGCATCGACCACATGTATATTATTATGTGTGATTTAATATGTAATTACATGTAATACATATGTAAATATGTATACAATATTATGTAAATATGTAATTTATAGATACATACTGTATATGTTATTTAAAACATAACATATTAAATAATATATAATATTTTATATGTTATATATAACTTATTTATACCTTAATTACCGGTACTTATATCTCAAGGTATATTATTAAGTATCTGACTATAATATAACTATATGTGTTATAGTTATAATGTTATGAAACACTATAACTGGTGTTTCATATCTCATATTACCTCAGCTACCAGTGGTCGTTTTCAAATACGTATGTACACATCCGACTTCCGGTCTGACCTCCTCCGTAGTGGTATTCGCGAAGCAATGTAAAAGTAGAGTCGTACCTACCGATTTTCGGGTTAACCGAGGTAGTCGAAAAAATTTATAGCACGTGTATATTACATTTTGGCTCTCGGCATGCTCTTAGAGCATACGTTTTCAATTTATGTATGTCATTTTTCATCTCTTGTTTTCATTTTATTTCTGATCCGTCCACATCAACTTAGGCAATCCAGGCCTCACTGTAATTTATTTGAATCCCAATTCTCATCTCTCCAAACATATTTAGTTTCGAACTTAAGTCTATATTTAGTATTTAAGGTAAATAAAGTACGAAAATATACGTTTGCGATATTAACTGATATCATTTCCCATTCTAATCTCTCATAATATAGTTAGTTTCTACCGTTGGTCTATGTTTAGCATTTAAAGTAAATAGCACAGCGTTCGGAAAAGTTATATTCAGCCGGATTATAAAGTGTTGCGGCCCAAATAGCCGACCATAAGATAAACTCCAAGGCCCGAGTCGTGATCGCGTTAAACAGCTGATGCCTGTTCCCACTCCGCCTACTTGCCCTTGCCAAGGACAGGAAATATCTCGCTATAGTCATGTTATTACTCGCTAAACGTCACACATTATCCAGCGTTGTCATTACAAGCGTTGAAATACCTCACTTACTTCGACTACTTAGTCTCAACTTAACTTAGCTTTAATTCGACTCAGCTTTACTAACTTATCACGCGATAAACTTTTCATTGAATATGTTACTGTAAAAACTTGTAAATTTGTGGTCCTTAGGACCTACATGAGTTGGTAAATCTAACGATTTTATAAATAAGAGATGATCTCTCGGGGATTTACTATCAAAGTTTTGAAGTTGCTAGGTTTTACCAATGTCGATTGGTAAATATTGGTAATTCAAATACAAGTAACTAAAATTTAAAAAGAGTTGTCCTGATTTGGAATTGACTTGGACATTTTTTTTCTATTATTTGTTTATCGTGAAGACACCTCTCTTAACCGTGGCTGGGATCAAGTCTCCTCTGGTAAGCTACCACATATTGGTTATACGATGTTTACTTTCCTCCTAATATAATGAATAAGGAAACTCTGTTTTATCTAATTACATCAACTCTTCCTTCTCTTTTTAAGGGATGTAATGGGTAGACATATTTCTATTGCCCCCAAAGAGAGCAATTCTGCTTTATGTAAGTGACCTTTCACATAAGATACCATTATTACGCTGTATATCCTCTACAAGGGGTTTTAATGTTGCTACCTTAACCCTTTATCTTTCGTGGGCGATATTAATTATACTGGTGGATTGCTTCAAAATGACAACAAAAACTGCTAACAGGTTAGGGCCTACATAGTTCGTCAAGGTGACCCTGTTTATTTATATTCTTAAATTATTTTTTTCAAAACGTTTATCATAGGTTCTCTCTCATTTTATGTAGTACTAACTAAAAGCATGATGAAAAACTCTTCAACGAAAATCACTGTCACTGGTTTGTAGAAACCTTGCGAGAGGAAAGAGCAAGCCATTACAACCGCCTTTGTTAGTGACTCTGTACACATAGTGTCAGGTATTTCGTCTTCTGGTGCCTACTGGAGGCTGGATTCGTAGTTAAGTTAGCTATTCTAAGGTGAGCCGAGCCGCTTCCCACAGGTTGCGCCACTGTGTCACGTGAAACGATGAGGCAATTTGTAAGAATAATCTTGTCTAAAAACAGTATTTTTTTTGTCAAGCATTACCAAAACTTGTTTATTTTTGAATTTATCATTTTCTTTTGTCCAACAGCTGTACTGGTATTCCAAACGTTGGTCGGAGAAAAACTAGATAAAAGTGTAATATTCAAAGTGGTCACTATTTTAATAATAAATAGTTGTTTCGGTTTTTGAATCTCTTACAGTAATTCTCATAAATGAAAATATGATCCATTGGCAGTATGACAAAACAATAGACAGTAAATCTAATTCCACCGAAGTTGATATAAAAATATATACAAAGTTATTATTTGTTGAAAACTAATACGAAGCTAACAAGACTAATCCCTTATCTACGTTTCAAACGACTACAATTTCCTTTGAATCTTGAATTCGCAATAACCATAAACAATACACAAAGACAATCATTAACCATTGCTGGATTAAATTTGGAACATTCGAGCTTTTACCACGGATAATTCATATGTTGCGTGCTCACGTGTTGGGACACCTAAAATTTGTATGTTTGTACGCCTAATGAAATGAAGAAAAACATTGTCTATCCTCTAGCATTGCAGTAAATAAAATATAATTATTTAGATGTTTGATTTGCTTTGCTTATTGCAAAAATCATGATTTCGGGCCCAGCAATGTGCACCGGGTAACGCTAGTTAATAATAAAAATAAATTACATGTATTGCAATGTTGGAGTGCTTTGTATTTTCCTGCCTGGGCACTGTCTTACTTGTTGCGGGTGTTGCTTACCTTAGCAGATGTCAGACTTCTAATTAATCCTTGTTTGTATTTATTAAGCTGTTTTTCTTACCGACTTCTAAAACAGTTTGTCCACTTCGTATTTGGTTCACATGACGGATGATCGATTGCCTATCATTTGATCGATCGTTTGGAACGTTATATAAAAAGTCTTGCATTGTGTAGTGATAATCAGTGTTTATTTAATCCCTTCGCATTATTTGGTGTATCTCAGTCCAGGTAGGTTTAAAAATATAGATTTGTCATTGTGGTTACAAGTTGTTCAGAATTTGTATTGAAATTTACTCAGATTATTGATCTGCTTTCGTATTTTTTGCAATAAAATAAGTGCAGTTAACTATAGTCTCTTTTTGATGTTGATTGGTGCTATTTTTGTGCGTAAAATTACTAGTTTTTTTGTGAAAAAGTCTTTAGGCGCGTCTGCAATTTTTTGTCACTGAGAGAACGCCCTCAGTTCCCTGTTTCGGCAAAAGCATAAGAACATTTTACGTCAGATTTCCGAATATTGGACGGTTTATCTTGAAGACTTCCGAAAGTCAAATTTTGTGCTCATAATAAAGGTTAAGCATATACGCCGCAAAAAGAGTTATATCAGGGTTAACGTGGTTATAGTTTATGTTGATATAATTTTTAAATGGATTTTCTACGTATTAAAATATTGCACAGCCCTTTTTGTTTAAAATAAGTAAAAGTTTATTATTTAATACAACAGCTGATTGTATTACTCTTACCTTATGTTACTTTCCGAATTGTTTTTTTTTCTGAAATTATATTCAGTAAATACTACTATAAAGAATTCATTATAATGAATTATACATTTTTATTCCAATTTTTAAAGCTAAAACTATTTTAGGCGCGTCTTACATTTTTTATGAGTCTTGTTTGTATTTGTTGACTATTTTTTTATTTCATACATTTTTGAACTACTTCTGTTAACTACATTTTTCATTCAAGTTGTCACTTCGGTTGTAACCCATGGCTGTCACATTGTACTTGAGGGGGGATATGCTGAGACGTTTTCCGTCTGTTTTTTCATCATGTCACGAACATGACAAGTTTCTTATGGCAGTGCTCAAAAAGTCAGAAACCAAATAATCTTTGCATATTTGTGTAAATTCTAGGATATTTACAATATAATGACAATTTTACTAACTTTTGTTTCATAAAAACGTTTATTTATAATGTGTTATTTTTAAAATTGTTTTTGTTTCAGGTAAGTGTTTCTTTGTTTGATGTCCTTCTACGAACAAGAATGTATGTATGTATGAAATGCAATATGTTGGTGTTTAATGAGCATCATTTTAATGTTTACGTACTATCGTAATACTAACATTATATATTGTCTTATATAGTTTACAATTTTAACATATTATTAATTTCTGTTACCAATGGTTTCTACAAACGCTCTAGGCAAACTATAAATATTACGTTTGTACGGAAGCAACGTGTTTTTACAAAATACCGTTAGACATGTAATTGGTACTGTAAAAGCACTAATGTTTCTAGTAAAACTTTAGTTTTAGCAACTCTACTTTGATCATCGTTCATTTTAACATCCCCGACTCTGTAAATCTTAGGTTGTGCCTTAGAGACACGGTAAATGTTATTTAACTGGGCCTAAACCTAAAGGACACGTTTATTGCTAGCATGAAAAGGGTTAAAAAAATACTACATTTACCAACTCATGATGGTCAATCCTAAAGCTTACGAATAATCGGACTTTTACAGTATCTTTAACGCGGTAACGACAGCTGTTTGTTGGTCATTTGGCAACGCCTTCATCAGTTTTCCTGCACATGCGTTTCTGATTTAATTTCTACTATATTAGGATCGAGTCTAAAAGCCCCTAATAATGTGTCTGACAAGCAAGGTTTATGAAAAGTGTAAAAAGCAGGGTGTCTAGTAGTATTGTAGGGTATCTAGTGGTATTGTAGGATGTCTAGTGGTATTGTAAGTTGTCTATTTGTATTGTAAGGTGTCTAGTGGTATAATAGGCTGTCTATTAGTATTCTAGGCTTCTAGTAGTATTGTAGGGTGTCTAGTATAGTGTAGGGTGTCTAGTAGTATTATAGGGTGTCTAGTAGTAGTGTAGGGTGTCTAGTAGTATTTAGGGTATCTAGTAGTATTGTAGGGTATCTTGTAGTATTGTAGGCTGTTTAGTAGTATTGTAGGGTGTCTAGTAGTATTGTAGCGTGTCTAGTGGTACTTTAGGGGGTCTAGTAGTATTTTAAGGTGTCTAGTGGTATTGTGGAGTGTCTAGTAGTTGTAGCGTGTCCAGTAATATTATAGGATGTTTAGTAGTATTGTAGGGTGTCTAGTAGTATTTTAAGGTGTCTAGTGGTATTGTGGGATATCTAGTGGTATTGTAGAGTGTCTAGTAATATTGTAAGGTGTCTATTGGTATTGTAAGGTGTCTAGTGGTATTATAGGCTGTCTAGTAGTTGTACCGTGGTCCAGTAGTAGTGTATGGTGTCCAGTAGTAATATAGGGTGTCTAGTAGTATTGTAGCCTATCTAGTAGTATTGTAGGATGTCCAGTAGTATTGTCAGGTGTCTAGTGGTATTATAGGCTGTCTAGTAGTTGTAGGGTGTCCAGTAGTAGTGTATGGTGTCCAGTAGTATTATAGGGTGTCTAGTCGTATTGTAGCCTATCTAGTAGTATTGTAGGATGTCCAGTAGTATTGTAAGGTGTAATAGTATTGTAAGTTGTCTAGTAGCATTGTAGCCTGTCTAGTAGTATTGTAGGGTGTCTAATAGTACTGTAGGATGTCTAGTATTGTATGGTGTCTAGTAGTAGTGATTGGGTTGAGTAAAACGTAGTTGCAACTAGGTGTCTGGGTCCAGTACACATAAGATGAGGGACGCCAGAATAAGTTTAAACACAGACAAGACTGGGAAATGTCGAAAGTAAGCGTTGCGAACTACAACGTCTAAATGTAGGTAATGTGTAAAGGTTGTGTCATCAAATCGGCACCTATTTACGGAGCTTATGTAATTAGTGAAATTATTTCCTGCAAAATGACAACTTTCATATTCAGTTGAACTATAACTTAGGTTCTTCTCCGGCCTCTTCATACATCTTTCTCTGTACGTGATAAAGGGCAGTACAATACTTATACAGTAGTCACATTTACTAATTTAAACATATCTTTTTTTTATCTATATATTGGCTAAGCTATATATTTTGCACGGCTAGTATATTTTGCGCGGCGTCCACCTACAGACGTTGAACGCACTTTAGGGTAAAGGCAGAAGCCAATCACACGTTTCACTTAGACGCAAGTATATTTGCAGCTACCATGACGATAGTTTCGGACAACCTATCACGTCGCACGTAATTAGGAATTAGGACATAGTGCGTTCGCCGTGGCGAAGGCGCGCACGCACAAGAATGTCCGAACACTGCTGCAAGTAGGTCGCGGACCTCGGCTACAGCTGAAAACTTTCCAATCTTCTGCTGTCGCATTCTTTTATGACTTTTGGTCTAGGGAGGATAAAAAAGAAATAAAAGACCAGAATCTCGCGTTGGGAAATTACGAACTGCGTGAACTGTTTTCTCTTTTTCCGGGAAGGAGATTTAAATTTATGTAACGATCTGTAAACTTTGCTTAATCTTCTTTACTTGGTAATTGTAACCAAATAATGAGTCAATTTCGAGTTATTAACTGGAAAATGAAAGCTGTTATATACATGTTTCTATACTACTAGGAAAAACATCAATGAACGGTACTTTGTTTTGCAATTGCTACATGTTTTAAAAAAATAAAATCTCTGAAGGTTGTCTGTATGGAAGTTCTTTGCCCTTTTTATACATAAGAATAGCTGTTAACATAGGCCGATATTCTTAACGAATCTCAGAGAATATACTCTATATCACCTTAACTTACAAGGCGTCTTATATATTACTCAAAACAAACGGAGTTTATGAAGTTTAGTGTGTGATTGTGAAGTGAGGTTATTTTATATTTTACAAATTTAACTACCACTCTTGTGTCACGACATTTGTAATAACTTGTTTTTTAGTTTATATCGCTTAAATTGGGTTACATGTGAATAAGTCACTAGTTTTGTAATAAGTTGTTTTTGAGTTTATATCGCTTAAATTGGGTTACACTTGAACAAATCAGTTAAATAGTTTTACAATATTTATGCTCATGGTCCACTGTATAATGTCGAAATCGCTTTCCATTTGTTTAATGGCATTATATCTGAACCTGTCATCTGTTATTGTAAATTCTGCCCTTTGTTTAACAGTGTGATTTTTTTTCCGTTTATACAGTAATTAAAACATATATTTTAATTTTCTTGTTAACTTGTCTGGATTTCTTTGAGCGATATTTTTCAGACATGGCCCACTACTAATTTTACCGTACGATTTTGGAATAATTTTACTAAGTGTGAGGTTGTATTTAGACCTCGATTTTTTCGCGAATTACACGCTGGCTCCTAAACAGAGCGAAGCGGGTAAACAGCTTCCTATGACGTAGACAGAATCTAGGTTTACTTCAGGGGAGCAACTCTGCAAACACGGTCTATTATATATCACTGATTAAGGGATTTATGTCCACCCAAATCTTGTCAAATTATATAAGTTCCATTGATCAAGATAAGCTGAAACGTTAGAGGGTAGCTGTCTGATTGACTGAATATGTGGTAGTATCTTATAGAGTAAATATTATTTTACTATCGTGTTGAATTAATGTTATAAACATCATCGAAACAGAAGTGGTAAAAGAAAAGATTATCCGATAATGGTGGGGTTGAATAGGCGTGTTTTTTTAATTTAATATCTGTTTAACATAATATTCGTTATATGAGAACTTTACAATACTTACATGATGTCGCGTAAAAGCAATTTACGTAATATGTGGTCAATAATTACAGTCTGAGTATGAAATTGAAGCTGGCTAGATTAATTAAACTTCGACATTTATATTTAATTTTTAATATAAATAATTACATAATACAAAAAACATGTATTAGCCAGTTATAGACTTGATTTGGGCCTTGCATAGCATATATTCTAAAAATTCTTATAATGTATATATATATATAATAAAGTAACTGTGATCCAGAGATCTTATATTATTGAACACCGAAACCATAACTTAATAACAAGCCACTATCAAGACTAAAAACATTGTACAAAAATCAATGACGTAGTTCCGTACGCACATGTCACGTCAGTCTACCTGCTGCATCTAATTGAGGACGCACGCCTCTCGCCTGTTGGCAGTTTCATTGCACCTATCCCACTGTAAACAGTCGATGCCTCCACGCCCCCCCCCCTAGTTTTAAAACCCCTGCCAAGATGATGATTTAATTTTGCCGTCATTCTTTCCAACCGCATTCTTTGCTTCTACGATACAAGTTGATTTCGTTTTGGTATAAAAATCCAACCAAATTGTTCTTCTTGATTTATTTTATAACATATGTTTTTTTTCAAATTTAAACATGTGACATATAATAAATAAAATTTTAAAACACCAAAGAAGACGAATCTCACACGTGTTTAGGTGAAAAAAATATACTCTTAAACGTTTAAACGACGCAGAACACATATACTGTAAATAAACTATGTTTCAGTAATAAATAATATACAAAAACCTTTAACAACAGATATTTTTATTCTAACCTGATGAACATTTCGGTTACCACGTAACCATCCTCAGAGGCAAGACACTATAGGCCTACTCTGATTGGTTAGAGTTACACACCATAACGAAATGTACATCAGTTTAGAATAAAAATATTAATTAAAAGTTTCAGTGTATTATTTATTACTATTAAACTACAGTAAATCATTCCAAATAATTAGTGACAGTTTTAGCACCTAAGTTAGATAAATTAAAGGATATCGCTCTATTCATATATTTTCGCTCGGGTTTCATTTCATTACTCGGGACAGCGAAAAAACCTGCATGTCGTGTCAATAAACAAGTCTGGTTGAGATGAGCGTGTGCGAGCGGAACGGAACCTCACGTGTGCTAATTGTTCCCGTTACTCAGTACAGCACACAATGCGTTCAGTCTAAATTGTGCTCAATTGAATTTAATTAACCTTTCACAATATTAACACCGTGGTCACACGTGTTGTGTCAGTCGTGCTGCCGTAAAGTAGAAACATAGTGTTTAAGTGGCGTCGACTGGGTAGACCTACAACCGTACGAAGTGGTTCTTTTAGCTGGACGTACTTAGATGAGGTTTTACCTTTTGTGGAAGAGGGTCCTTTTCTTGGACATGACGTTCTACCATGCACGATACCCCTGGGCATCTCAGTTCGTCGAGGCTTTACCGTGATACCGCCAAGGTAGATCTTACATTAGATGTGTTTTGTTGAAAATTGAAGTAGAAAGAAAGATGGTGAAAAGAAGAACACAAAGGTACTGCTTTATGAAAATAATCTCCAGTTCAGGATGTTGAAACCATTGCAATGAATCTAACCTCTAACTCGTGACTTCCGCTCGGGTGACTAGCGTCAGGCTTGGATCAGGCCTTGGTGCCATGACTCGTACCTGACTGCATAAGTATTTCTATCTTACTGTAAAGGCTAGGCTAGTGATCTTCTGAGACGAGACGAACTCCAACTAGACAACACGTTTTCAATAGCTTTTAAAGAACTACTCGGGCCGATAGACCCTTCCGAATGGATAGCCAGGTTTACCGCATCTTCAATACCCCGTCTGATTAGTTCAGTCCAGGTAATGCAATTGGATCTTTATCCACTTTCGGTTGCCTTACCTAAAGGCTGGACCCTCAGACCCGGGACTTCTCTAGACCTAGAGAGTTGTAACACTCTTAAAAATAAGGTGTTACATATAAATTCATTTATATATTTAATTTTTATTTAATAATTATATCGTCCCAATATAAAAGAAAATTTTTGTTTTATTGGTGCACATTGTGAAGCTAGCGTAGGTAGTAAGCGTTCCTAGCGGGCGAAATAGAAAAATATCGTACGAGTTTGTAACTTAGAGTAATAAGCACATCACGCCATGTGACGTAAACATGGTCTGATATCGCCTGATCCGAAGCACCAAACAAAAAATTCAAAATAATAAGTAAGGGTGGGAAATTCCGTTGGCGTACCCTTGCAAAAGCCCCAGTCACCCAGAGGTTCCCGAACGGAACAGACGTCATGGCACTTTCGGACATAACTTAGAAATTAGTAAGCTTCCAGTATTCAAAATTTAAGATGTCAAGGCCGGTACCAAATTTTATAAACGCAACTAAAGAAGAAGTCATAAGCGATTATTTAATGTTTCAAATAAGTAAAAGTTATTATCATTTTTGTTTAAGAGCACTGATTTGTAAGAGCGATGTGTTAAGTGTTGAATGTACGAAAGCCATGTGCAATAATCAATGATATGTGTTAAAGTGTTTTATAAGTAATGTGCACAACCAGGTACGTTTTAGATAATAATAAAGAAAATGTATTTTAATGTTAACTAAGTTGATTTTTAATTGATAAACGGTTAGCACATGAACGGTAGAAATTGTCCTTTGAATATTCATTTCTAAAATTAAATTGGAAAACTTAAGTTACTACCTTCTCGATATATATAAATTTTAAAGGTTAATAAGTAATTAAAATGTATGGAATAATTAGCAGTAATTAAAAGTTAATTACTCGACACATAGGTGTCATTTGTTCTTTTGTAATTTGTCATAGATTAATAAATTGTATAACTTTGTATTTTAAAGCTTTAAATCATCATTTCAAGTATCCTAGTTCTACCTTCAAGATAAGAAGACCGCCATAGACAGACAGTATCTGCCTGAGCTATGACGTTAGAACTAGAAGTCCTGGTAAGTAAGGTTAATTAATTTGTTAATTAGTAATTAACACACATTTTTAATAAAAATAAAAACTTACTCCCAGTAAAAAGGGCTTGCCCGTTACAGAGTTAGGTGACTCTTACATGTGACTCGTCCGTTTGATGAGATGATACTGCTTGAAGGGAAGTGACTCTTACACTATTCCATGATTGATTGGATGCTATGACATACACGAACGCGTGTCTTTGTGACACAGCTAAAACTTGCAATATACAGTAATGTTTGTAAACTTTAATTAACAGGTTAAATCTTCATTGTGATGGAATGAGTTTCCTTACTAGCTAGTGTATTTCTGATCCTCAGCCAAGGTGTTGTATATTAGAGTGTACTTGATAAAAAGACGTGGTCTTCTGTATGTCTCATTCTTCTTTTGCAATTCTATCTTCCCAATCTTACTGTAGCATCTGCATATAGGTTTTATTTTCGGTGGAATCTACTCACCTGAACAAAATTTATTGGTAAGGTGTTTTATGATTGTTTCCTAATTGTTTCTTGATAAATAGTCATTACCCTCTTTGTAGGATTTGTCTTATTTTTAATATATATAGTTATTTACCGTTTCTTCATTCGTTTATTTTATTTGTAAGCTTTAAGTAAAACGACAATCGATTAACTTGAAACGATTTTAGCTAGAAAACATTTCACAGATAAGGATTGAAGTAAATATACTTTAAACTCAAACTTACTTTAGTAACGTCTAAGATTCAGCGTTTGTTTGTTCATTTTCAACTCTTTTTACTTTATGATAAAGATTAAACTGTTACGTCATCTTTTGCTTTCGTGTAAGAAAGCCCGTCATTGTTGCTATTGAAAATACAAACTCAGTGTAATTACGTAGTGTGGACAAAGAGCGCAAACGTTTAAGCAAAGAATAAATATGCCTATTGGCCAATGACGGAACAGCTGGTGAACTTTCCTTCAGCTGACTCACGACCTATTGGTAGGGTATTTCTCAGTGACCTTGGCGCTGCCGTCTTCCTCATGCCATTACTCAGTCTTGCGTCATTTTTTCTCCTCTCATGTTCAATTATCTATTGTTTTAATAAACGTTTCTTTAATAGAATCACTCGTATACTGAAAAATTACAATTTCGAGAAATAATATTCGAAAATTGGATGAAAATAACGTATACTGTTAATTGTAAGTTGAAATTATGAATGGTGATTACTGCCATTAATTGATTAGTCGTTTTAGTAATTGGTGTCTGGTTGAGGGAAGTACAAGTAGACCTCGGCTTTGCGACTCAATCAGATACCCTAGTGAAATAACATTTGTAATAAAAGTACAAGTACAACACATATTTTAACTCTCAACTGACTTACTATCTTCCTCAACATATAGCCATAGGTAGGAAAGTGCGTATACTCTTTCTTTGAATACTATGGAAATCATATTCTTTAGATGAGCGGCACTAACTAGTATTTGCCAATCGACTAGCGGTTAGAAATATCTCTTCGACCCGGCTGAGGGCAAGTTTACTTTAGGTACGCGACCCCGCCCACGTACCCTGTGTTCCAAGTACCAAGGAATCCTGTCCTTTTCGTAATACCTTCTAATTGTATGTACCCTTCTTTATCCTTCTTACAAGAGTATGTAACGGGTGGGTACATTTTTATGAGCCCTATTGAGGTAGGTTTACGCGGCTCTATGTGTTGCAACATCTCTTCTATTCCTTCTTCCAGCGAGGTTTATGTCCCCTACATTAATCTTACATTCACAGTCTTGTTCTATACTTTGAGGGCGATAGTGGTCGTACTGACAGATCACAAAAACATATCGTCACCGTACCTCAGCTATATCTTATTCCACTTGTGCTTTCTACAAATTGGTACAGTGGAACTAATCCTTCCTTATGTCCCTTACTTTAATCTTACATTCACAGTCTTGTTCTATACTTTGAGGGCGATAGTGGTCGTACTGACAGATCACAAAAACATATCGTCACCGTACCTCAGCTATATCTTATTCCACTTGTGCTTTCTACAAATTGGTACAGTGGAACTAATCCTTCCTTATGTCCCTTACTTTAATCTTACATTCACAGTCTTGTTCTATACTTTGAGGGCGATAGTGGTCGTACTGACAGATCACAAAAACATATCGTCACCGTACCTCAGCTATATCTTATTCCACTTGTGCTTTCTACAAATTGGTACATTGGAACTAATCCTTCCTTATGTCCCTTACTTTAATCTTACATTCACAGTCTTGTTCTATACTTTGAGGGCGATAGTGGTCGTACTGACAGATCACAAAAACATATCGTCACCGTATCTCAGCTATATCTTATTCCACTTGTGCTTTCTACAAATTGGTACAGTGGAACTAATCCTTCCTTATGTCCCTTACTTTAATCTTACATTCACAGTCTTGTTCTATACTTTGAGGGCGATAGTGGTCGTACTGACAGATCACAAAAACATATCGTCACCGTACCTTAGCTATATCTTATTCCACTTGTGCTTTCTACAAAGTGGTACAGTGGAACTAATCCTTCCTTATGTTCCTTACTTTAATCTTACATTCACAGTCTTGTTCTATACTTTGAGGGCGATAGTGGTCGTACTGACAGATCACAAAAACATATCGTCACCGTACCTTAGCTATATCTTATTCCACTTGTGCTTTCTACAAAGTGGTACAGTGGAACTAATCCTTCCTTATGTCCCTTACTTTAATCTTACATTCACAGTCTTGTTCTATACTTTGAGGGCGATAGTGGTCGTACTGACAGATCACAAAAACATATCGTCACCGTACCTTAGCTATATCTTATTCCACTTGTGCTTTCTACAAAGTGGTACAGTGGAACTAATCCTTCCTTATGTTCCTTACTTTAATCTTACATTCACAGTCTTGTTATATACTTTGAGGGCGATAGTGGTCGTACTGACAGATCACAAAAACATATCGTCACCGTACCTTAGTTATATCTTATTCCACTTGTGCTTTCTACAAAGTGGTACAGTGGAACTAATCCTTCCTTATGTTCCTTACTTTAATCTTACATTCACAGTCTTGTTCTATACTTTGAGGGCGATAGTGGTCGTACTGACAGATCACAAAAACATATCGTCACCGTACCTCAGCTATATCTTATTCCACTTGTGCTTTCTACAAATTGGTACAGTGGAACTAATCCTTCCTTATGTCCCTTACTTTAATCTTACATTCACAGTCTTGTTCTATACTTTGAGGGCGATAGTGGTCGTACTGACAGATCACAAAAACATATCGTCACCGTACCTCAGCTATATCTTATTCCACTTGTGCTTTCTACAAATTGGTACAGTGGAACTAATCCTTCCTTATGTCCCTTACTTTAATCTTACATTCACAGTCTTGTTCTATACTTTGAGGGCGATAGTGGTCGTACTGACATATCACAAAAACATATCGTCACCGTACCTTAGCTATATCTTATTCCACTTGTGCTTTCTACAAAGTGGTACAGTGGAACTAATCCTTCCTTATGTCCCTTACTTTAATCTTACATTCACAGTCTTGTTCTATACTTTGAGGGCGATAGTGGTCGTACTGACAGATCACAAAAACAAAAACATATCGTCACCGTACCTTAGCTATATCTTATTCCACTTGTGCTTTCTACAAAGTGGTACAGTGGAACTAATCCTTCCTTATGTTCCTTACTTTAATCTTACATTCACAGTCTTGTTATATACTTTGAGGGCGATAGTGGTCGTACTGACAGATCACAAAAACATATCGTCACCGTACCTTAGCTATATCTTATTCCACTTGTGCTTTCTACAAAGTGGTACAGTGGAACTAATCCTTCCTTATGTTCCTTACTTTAATCTTACATTCACAGTCTTGTTATATACTTTGAGGGCGATAGTGGTCGTACTGACATATCACAAAAACATATCGTCACCGTACCTTAGCTATATCTTATTCCACTTGTGCTTTCTACAAAGTGGTACAGTGGAACTAATCCTTCCTTATGTTCCTTACTTTAATCTTACATTCACAGTCTTGTTCTATACTTTGAGGGCGATAGTGGTCGTACTGACAGATCACAAAAACATATCGTCACCGTTTGAGGGGGATAGTGGTCGTACTGACAGATCACAAAAACAAAAACATATCGTCACCGTACCTTAGCTATATCTTATTCCACTTGTGCTTTCTACAAAGTGGTACAGTGGAACTAATCCTACCTTATGTCCCATATAGCAAATAGCTGTACTTCACATTTATAATTCTGTGTAGCCTAAATGAGCCTTTAAATTTAATGACTATTTGTCAATAATTAGGTCTCAACAATATTAATTTGAGATACCAATAATTAAGCCTCTAATATTTTATGTTAACAAATTTACAGAAATCGTTATAGTTTTCAAAGCAGTTCTCACTATCCCTGTTCTGAGGATTAAAATTTCGTACAGTGCGTTTTTTACCGCTACATTTTTGTTACCAGACTTGTTTAGAATGCGGAAGAACACACAAGCGAACTTAAGACACACGGCACGTGTAGGAAGTCCATTTCTGCTTTGGTTTACCACGGAGGACAAGAGACGATTAAATCTAACTCGCTCATGCGCGTTCATTTGTGCCGTTGTTCAGTAGGCTTACATAGCACTGTACAATTCTTTAGCATGGTTTCGTGTTTAACTTGGAGGGGTATTGTTGAGAATGTTAAATCTGCTGGTCGTAAGCGGGATGAAAAAAGAAAGAGGTTTTTATAATTACCTCTCTCATCTGTCACTCGCTCTTAATTTAATTTTGTTTTTGGTATTAAAGGATAATTAATTAAAAACAGACATGGAGTATTATATTGTTCGTCGGATGGTAGATGAGAACAGACTCTTCTCTATGACCTCCGTGGGCACTGTGTGTATATACCATAATTTTACTTTCCAGTGCCTGGTAGGTGAGTCTTTATGATTTACTAAATGTTAAGTGCACTTCTTTATCTTGCTGTGTTTAAGGTGACTAACCCTGCCTTACTATTATCGTCAATGAAGGGTAGGAAATGGTTGCGAATATAGGTGGATTCAGATAGGTACATGGAGCCTTTTAGAAGATGATAAAAGACATCACGCACGAAGGGTAGTTTACCTGAAGTAGACCTACTCTTTATGGAGATATAAAAATGTGTCTACCGTTACATACCTTGGTAAGGAGGAGGGTACACATACGTTCTTAGATAGGACTAAGGAAAAATATAATGGAAAAATATAATTACCTCCTGATTCCAGGGAGAGTATGTGGTAACGTGTATACAGGGCCGCGTGCTTAAAGTAGATCTATTCCCATATGGAGTGGCAAAAGGTTCCTTCCCGCTGCCTCACCTGCTTGGTGGCTAGAAGAGTTAGGGTGACTCTAAGGTGAGTTATTGTAGCTCATACGACTTTGTTGAGTGATTCGGCTCACATTTTCCACCGAAAGGGAATTCATGCCTATGATCTTATCAATGATTTTGTCATTGTACCAAGAATAGAGTATACATAGTTATTGTTGTAGGCTAAAGTAGTCTTGTTCCTTTTAGATTTACAAGTTTCGAGGGGGGCTATCTGGAGGGACGTGCTGACATCTCTTTGTGGCTCCAGTATAGACAGCGTCTTAACTTCAGAGATGCAGCCCATTCCATTGTATCTTTTCTATATTCCGAGCGCAGCAAGAATAGAGACACCCCTTAATGACCTCGGTAGAGAAAATACCTATTAACCAGATACCTATTTTACAAATGTCCCTGTCACAAAGGGTTATAGATAATGTCTGTTTCTTAGTAATGTTTTTTCTATTTTTTTTTAGTAGAATTTTCAAAGGTTTATCTATATTTAATATATAATTAAGAATAGCACTTATTTCTTTTGAGTATTATTTGGTTGAAGACTTGATTATTAATCTAGATTGTGTGATATTTCTCCCAGGTTAACTTTCAGCCTTTTGAAATTAGTAGTGTGTGTGTGGTGTAATAATGTGCTGTTGAAGTGTTACTTACCTTCCTTGAATGGCGACTTGACCAGGCGGGACAGCTATTCCCGGTACCGTCCAATTAGTCCTAGTGCTGTAAAAGGAGTCATTGTTGTTCTTTATTTTTGAAAAAAACTTTGTTAGTTTTACAAGTTTTACATGGGTTCGACATGGGTACACGACATTGTTCTGCCCAAACGGTGTCCTCCTGCACGGGCAGTTAAAATAAGGTCTTTCCGTAATTTAGCGGTAAATCAATTTAATTCTGCCATTGAGCGATTGAACGGAAGTCGGAGCGTTTACTTCGATAGGTCGTAACGCTTTGGCTATGACGTAAGCTGACCCAGTTTTTCTAAGCCTACTTGCAACGTGGTTAAAGCCGTGTTAATTTGCCTCACATGAGATCATGCTTTTTGATGGAACGTTTAAGACTTCCCACACAACTGCATTGGAACATGCAAGTTTTGCAAAGATATTGCCTTTTAATCAGGGTCTCCGTACAGTGAATTATATTGTAAAAAGTAACAAATTTTCGTAAAACTGTTGTATACGTTTTGTACACAACTACAAGGATATTATAAAATTAAAGTAAAAATAGTAAACTCAAAATCTCACCAAAAATTAGTTTTTAATAAACAAACACACAATTGACTAGTTTCTCTGACGATGTCGCCTTCCTCAGTGCTTGGCTACTACTACTTCAGATCTAATTAATTAAACTAATTAAAGGATGTTATACTTTAGACATGTTGTTACTTGATTCAAATATTGTTTTGTTTATTAGATTATTTTGTTAGACAGTTTTGTTATATATACTTATATTAAACACTTGATGTACTCTTATTATACGGTTACTTTGGGATTATGAAGAGGTCTAACGTGAAGTTCACGAAGGTTTTCAGTCGCCCAGTAACAGGCAGGAACAGTTTTCTGGCCGCCTGGTTTCCTTACGAGGGGATGTTCCGTACAGCCCTCGCTCCCCTGATTTGGGACCGTGCGATTTTTTTTCTTAGGGGATATCTCAAACCTGAGGTTTATAAAGTTCGATCTAGGACTTGGCAGGCTCTTAAGGAGGCAATAACAGATGTCATCGGTGAAATAACGCAAGATATCCTGAAAAAGGTTTATGGAAATATTTTCGAACTACTCAATATGTGCATTTCTCGCTAAGATCGTCACCTGGATGATATAATTTTCAAAACCCAAATGGCATTGTATATAGTTTTAAGAAATAAAAACTTTTTTATTTATACTGGTTAGTTTTTTTACAATACACCCTTCTAATCAGGGGATCCATTCTGCCCCACCCTGTAATTTAAAAACTCAACTTCCAAGTTCATTAAATAAAATTGTCTTTTCTGTGTTGTTATATTGTTATACCGAATTATTTTATTTTTCGGATACTGAGAAGTAATATTTTTCTCCACGATTGGTACACCGTAATTCTCTTCTATTCTCCGTAGTTTAGGATTATTGTGACTCTTCCTTGGTCAAAACCTTTTTTTATTCCTTTGAACTTAGAGTTATAAAAGGACCTCTTCAAGAATACAATAAAGTGACCCGAAGTAAAACGTAGATGATATAAGTGATACAAGATTACCATAGCCTAGGCGAAACTTGGATACAGCCTCTGGTATTATACAGCCACAGCCTAAGGGAATCGTGGACACGATTGCTGCCACAAGACGACCACAGCCTAGGTGCATCTTGGACGCAATCTTTTAGAGCCACCGCACACGGGTCGATTGTTGACTCGTCGAGAGGTTCGCGCGTCACTCTCGTATTGTGCTATATCTGCGGCTCGGGTATCCGCACATTGGTCGACTTCAGTTTGTTTGCATCTCGCGACCAGAACTGACCTCCTCCGCATTTTCAAACCCAGAACAAATGTAATAAAAATGAGCAGTTCAAGTAGTGGTGAGGAAGACTTTGTGATGTTTTTGTGGTACCGGCGCTTGAAAAGAATAAAACGTACATTATGGTTGCATCCTTATATTGAAAGTAATTTTAATACTCGTTTATTTTTTGGTGCAAAAAAACTGGAACAGAGTGACAGTAAATTTTTTAGCATTTTATAGAATGTCGAAAGATTTATACACCACTCTAGTGAGAATTGTGAATATAAAGTTCAGCTAATTTTAAAAATACTTACCTAAGTGAATGCGTAATTGCTTACTTGCTTACGCGTTTCAAAACATTCGTTCGGAGGTAACCCTCTATGTAGTAGAGGGTTAGCTTCGTAAAAGGAACGAATGTTTTGAAACGCGTAAGCAAGTAAGCAATTACGCATTCACTTAGGTAAGTATTTTTAAAATGAGTTTAATTAGTGAATTCAAGATGATTACATCAAGCAACTTCATAAAATTCAGGGTGTTTTTCGATTTCCCCAACGAATCTTTCATTAAAAACCTAGAACTAGAAGTTCAATGTTTTCAGAATTTAATATTATAAATAATTATTACAACTAATTAAATATTAACTTACTATAATTTAAACTACTCACTTTCTGAAAAAGGGGAAGTGAGATAAAAAGACGGACTAACCTAACCTAACCCATTGCCATTGTCTATGGTAAACCCTCAAGAAATGAAAATAATGTAAAGTAAACTGTGAAATATTAGATGTAAACACACTACACCAAACAACACGAACAAAAACTTACAGCTTATTTACATAAATTAACACATGACTTTACTATTTTAACATCTGGCACACAAAGTATTTACTTTTAAAAAGGTCCTTAGGAGGCTCTATGAAAAAGATATATATATATATATATATATATATATATATATATATATATATATATATATATATATATATATATATTTGCACAAGGTTTCACATTGAGGTGATCATTTTAAGTATATGGACTGGTTGTTTGTAGTGTTATTTACGTTCATGGCTAAATTAACTAATTTGTATGTAAAGTAAAGCAAAGTAGTATAAACTAAAGTATTTAAAATTGTAAAACTAACAAATAACAAATGAGGTGACTAAAATAATGTAAGCTATTAGCGTTACATCGGGCATTTCATCCGGTCATGTAAGACAATAGTATTTTAAGAATGGTTTAGTCATGGCTCGTTTACAACCACACTTGTGCGAAGTTTATACGAGTCAGAGCTTTCTCTTCTTCTCTCGCAACCCCCTCCCACACATCCACTGTAACCCCCACAATGTACCTGCGGCATATTGTCCGACCCCTGCTTCTTGACAGGGGTCATAAACCGCCGCTGGCAGACTGTCCGTTTCCCGATAAATCCCGTGCACTACCGATCGCACGGGACGAGGAACTGCTCGGTTTTTGACGAGCATAGAACGACCCGTCTGTGGATCCCAATGTCACTACGTAGGAAGTCGAGTGGAGGGGAGAGACAAACACGATTTTTCTCGAGTCGATCACTTCGAGCGTCGACCCGTGTGCTGAGGCTCCTATTCGCTTTCAGCTAAAGTGAAACCTAGAAACGATTACTGACACCAGATGATCGAAGTCTAGGCGACACCTACAACTACTGTTACTAGGCGGTAACATAGCCAAACTGAAACCTAGACACATTTGGTGATACTAGACGATCATACAAGCAAATTGAAACTTAGACACGATTGGGGATGCTAGACGGTCGCGGGAACCAAACCGAAACCTAGGCACGATTGGTGATGCTAGACGGTCATACAGCCTAAGTGATACGTGGACACGATTAGTGACACCAGACGACCAAAGGCTAGGCAAAACGTGATAACAATTTTTGATACTAGACGGTTGCAGCCTAAGTGATACTTGGACGGCAACGCCCAGTATTTACTTCCAGGGTAATTCCATATGCGAGCCTGTTTTTATGAAGCACTCTCCAATTGTTTGACTAGAATTACGTACTACTGATTACTTTCTGTTAAAGGAAAAGTGAAACTTTTATATAGAACCTAAGAAATTTGTCTCGGTTCGGTTGTGACATGAAGCAGAACGTAAGCCCGACGACACTTCAGTTTGGCCGATATTTCCGCACTCTGCATTTCTCAACCATTGTTTCGTAACGTTAAAAGAAAATACATTGTATCTGAACTAGAACAATGGAACCGCTTAGTAAATGGTTTTCCATTATCGCGTTAGAATTGCTCAGATGTTGAGGTTATTGCCTTAAGAAATAAGTAATCACGGGCCAGTTTTTTTATTGTTTAGTTAGGATTTTAGCAATTTTAAAATAAGTAACAATCAAAGTGTGTATACCTTTTGTTCTGCTAATTGCAGTACACTTTTTATTTATGTATCCCTGAAACACGTATCCTTCATTATATTCCGGAAAGTTTTCTGCTAGAGTTATGCTTACACTGCCTCCAGTTTTCTTATTTATCTCCGTCTTAAGAAAAAGTATGTACTGTTGAAAGCAAGTGTATCAAGTTTTAACTCAAGTAATCAGCGTTGCAACCTAAATGCACCCAACTAGATCTATACCACCTTCATTTTAGTTTTGGGAAACAAGTACTGTTCTGCTGGGCGGATATGGGTTTATTGAATCTGTGGTTATAGTTTTCCGTTGATTGATTTTGAAGTTGGTGGTTGAAGGAAAGTTCTTCTATCGCCAAGAAACCTGTCTGGCAAGTACATTCCCTTTTTGCCTCTAAGTGAATTTTTAATTAATGGTTAGTCCAACTATTAAACTGTGATCTTTTCCTGTAAATTACAACCCGATCGTTGTGTTAGATTTCTCTCCGGAAAAGAACGAATCAATATATCTACGTTCTCTCTGGAGAGTAGATCTACCTTTGGTATACGGCTCTGAATTCATGATGTACTATAAGGAAGGAGAGAGACAGAAAGAGAGAGAGAGAGAAAGAGAAAGAGAGTGGTTGAGAGAAGAAGGCAAAATACTAGGTCATCTGATGAGACTCAGTAAATCTAGAATACTTCAGTTGATGATTCAAATAAAAGTTTATCAGTAGCAGTGGAAACGGGATAGGAGAAGGCACTGCTGTGTTGTCATCTGTACCCAGCTATTTAATAGATCTGCCGCAAAATAAAATGAGGCAGAATTTAAGAGCCCAATAAATTGTTAATAGCCCAAGTCCGCAATAGGTACAGTATTTTGCTATTACTTTATAATAAGACTATACTATTAGTTAAAAAACAATAATAACTGCTAAGAAAATACACTTTGTCTTAGACATTATTTAGTTATTGTCTACCAGGAAAGACACCTCTTCTCTCCGGTTAACCCCGATTGCCATACTTTTCCGGCAATCTATGTGCCACGTTGCAAACTTTTCAGGTACCCCACATTGTCATATTTTTCCGGCAATCTATTGGCCACGTTGCAAACTTTTCAGGTACCCCACATTGCCATACTTTTCCGGCAATCTATGTGCCACGTTGCAAACTTTTCAGGTACCCCACATTGACATACTTTTCCGGCAAACTATGTGCCACGATGCAAACGTTTCAGGTACCCCACATTGCCATACTTTTCCACCAGTACATTACCCCATTTCCTTAGTCGGACTATGCACATTCCTAATCTTCCTTACAAAGTAACAAAACCTGAAAACGCCTTTTTATGACCCCGACCTAGATTAAGTCTACTTTAAATAAGCAACTCTCAACTAGAGATGTTTTAAGTTCCTACCTGTAAATAGTATCGTTTCATATCCTCCTTAACCAATGATAATCCAACTGACTGATCGCCCTTAAAACGACGGAAATTTAAAAAAATCACTTTTCACTCAAACCGTGCTCTGTCTAATATAGGTTTAGGTTGATCTTGTCAAGGCTAGGTAGGATTAGGTAACAATAATCGATTTATTTGTTTATTCTCTTTAAAATGTCAAAATATGAGCAGTGTTTCTTTACTTGAATCAGGTTTATATTTTTACATTATAGAATTTTGTTGTTGGTATATATATTTAGAGATTGGCATATTTATTTAAGTACTTATAGATACTGTATTTTCTTGCGGTTGTACAACACTGCAAAATTTCTGTAATGAATTCAGTGCTTATGCAATTTTATACTTTGTATTTGCAG
>JBAIZL010000004.1:245119772-245144772 GCA_036971475.1 Prosapia bicincta | reverse complement strand
GACATAATTGTACTGGAAAAAGGGAGGAATTCCCGACGGTAGGGTCGCTTATTTAAGACCCTAAATGCTACATTTTTTTTGGAAAAAATGTGTTAAGTGCTTCTGCGTTTGCTTATCAGGTCGTTATCGTACAACGGTATCACGTAGATGTCTTAGCGGAAGCCCATCTGGTAGCGGGGTGTCTGTCTGATGTTCAATAATAGCCTAGTGCAGTTTCCAAGGCGGACGTTCCTTCACCGTGACAATTGTTTTTTGTTTTTGTACTGTCTCGGGCGAACAACCGACAATCTTTATTCTCGTCTTCACTGCCTTCAGTAGTTTTGTGTACCATTTCAACTATCATAACATGTGCTATCTCAAATTGTTCAAATCGGAATTATCACAACCTGGAGGTTTCTTGATAAGAAATGTCAAATCTGTTTCTTCTTGTGGACCAATAACGCAGTCAACAGTTTCATTATGACTTAGGATTTTATTCCACGACTTCATGTTTCTTCTTTTATTTTGTTCCCTGTTGTAGACGAACATTTAATCGGTATGAAGAGAAGATCTGCTCGCTAATCGTTGTGTCCATGGGATTACTTGAAACCCGGATATTTTAATTCTGTTGAATTTAAAGCTGACTGCATTTATATGGAACAAGATTTTGCATTGCAGAGTTCACAGGATCCAGGATTCATTGCCTAGTTATAATGCTCAGTTTCTATTACTACTATTTGTGTAAGGTAAATGCCATCCTCTGCTATTGTTTCTAATGTCAAGGCGATATTAAGTGAATTGGAAGCGAAATTTGGAGACTTGCCAATAGGTTCTTCACCAGCTGACTCGTGCAGTCAGAAGGTACATTGTACTCCTAGGATCTTGTACATAGATTATCATAACGTATATAGTACTCTAATAATGTTAAAAGATTTTCGTCCATGTAATGTTTATCCAGTTAACAAAAGTAGAATTGCCTTTCTCATACAAAATAAAACTTTTGCTGAGTAACTTTTTTTTCTAACAAAAAAGAAACAGAAAATTGTTAAGATTCTTTATAATTATAAACTAATAATTGTCTTTTCAATATGAAAACGTAACCGAGGCATTTTTATGTGATTATTGTTTTTTGGTTTAATGGTGTATACTCTGTTTATTGATCAATTATGAAAATTTTCGTACAGTAGGAAATTCCTTTGTGAAAAACGTAGTCCAGTAGAACCACGTTATAACAGTCCCTAATAAGCCGAACGTCGCTTATAAAGGAATCTGTTTCGAAGATAGATCTTGTAGCCATCAGCAAACGTAAACAGGGTTCAAATTATTTTGGACTACAAAATAAAATACTTTCACAAACGATTAAAACGTAAAGAATAAGGTCGTACAATATTAAGGGAAATATCTTACATCTTACTACAGTATATTAATCTGTCTCCGTAAGGTTCTTCGCCTTAGTTTTACTTGAAGTATTAAACATACTTCCCGATACCTGCTTGAAGCAGACAAGATTTTTCCGATAAGTCAAGTATAATCATACGCTTCCAGTGACGTGACGTCTATGCAGTCATGAACTGTGCATAGCATGTCAGAAGATCAGTAATAAATTATTTATTTCATACTAGCACCATGCCAGCACTCGTTTAAAATTGTCACTTATGTGTTAGTTTAATAGATTTTAAAAAACTATTAATTGATAATGATTATGGAATTGGAATACAATGTCATAATAGCGTATTATTTAACCGAAAATATATGCAGTTCTATACAGATGATTGGATCAATCATATATAATATTACATTTTTTGCAATTTTTAGCTATTAAAATCATCATTTTGCAAAGTGTGTGTCTGTCTATATTATGAACGGAATGTACCCTGAAAATATCAAGTATCTACCTTTTATAGTTTCGACTCTACGCTGATTCTCAGTAGGTCACTCAGGACAAGATTCTTTTATGAGTCCTCTAGAATCAATCCGCACTTTATCCCACCCACCTCATTTTTCATAAAAGTGAAAAAACCTCTAAAGAATTTATTAAAGAACTTAGAATTAATATTTTTGCCCGTTCTGAATAAATATTTTTTTTTTTGAAATAATATTTTTGCAACAAACTGAATGCAGAAACATCATGAAATTTCCTACAAGATTCATGTATAATCTTAACTTTCAAATAATTGGAGAAAGTTTACTTTGCCTCAATAGGACACATATATAGATGCTGTGTTATTTTATTAATCGATTATTTGAATCACAGCCTTCGCCATTGATTATGGCTGGTTTCGTATTTTTCTTACAATCCTTTCGTTAAATTAAAAGTCATTACTGTTTGACAAGTTTAAGAAAAACACATTCCTAGCATAGCTGTTGGGTTTTCTCTAATATTTAAGTCTCGTTGTTTGATGTTATTGAGTGTATTTTTCTACAATTTTATTATTATATGCTACTAAATATTATTTATTTTTATTAATTGATATTATAAACAAAACGTCAATTTCTAGACGTTTTGACAAGTGAATATTTAAAAAAAAAAAAGAGATGTCAGTTTTAGAAATACTTGATTGTATCCCAAGGAAGCATTTATACTTAAGTAACTTCTCATTATGTAGGCCTAAATAGTTTATGCATACTATTAATATATATTATCAGCCGTGATGTTTAGAAACATCTTGTAAACACAACCTGTTTGCAGGGTAATGAAAGCTTTATTACTTGTTACCTGTTAAGGACCAGGAGCTTTTCGCTATGTTCTTCACATCTATGAATATTGTTAACTTTAAGAAGTTAAAAGTTTTGTAAAAGTACAGTGTAAGGAGAACAAAGTACTGCAATCTTTTTTTTGAAGCATATCTTAGGAACCTTCTCATCTTATTTTTTTATCATAATGCTTAAAACACTCGATACTAGTATGGCATGAACTTAACCTTAAATACGTCAAAATCATTTCACATGTTTAATGTCATACATGTTTCGATACTGTTATCTTCAGTGATTAATCAACACGTACAATTAGTGCTTACAGATTTTACAGTTGAATAAGCTCAATAACAGAACCTATATTGTAAACCTAGGTTAGATAACATTACGCAAATATTCATTCAAGTCCAAATAATAATTGTTTCAATAAAAATCGAATTTAAGAGATCGAAAGCCATGATACATTAAAATTTCGTTTTAGTCAACGTTAAGGTTGTAACTAAATCTTTTTTGCTTTATTAAGTCTGTCTATGTGACATCATTTGAATAAAGTGACGAAGCGTGTGTTTTGACATGTAACACACTTCAAGGCACAGCCACTGAAATCGTAGCCGCCTGTCGTCGGCTTCTACAGATACCATACAAGTCGAGTGCAACGTGCACTGCCTGTTGTATTAACAGATAGTTGCAGAACAGTGTTGTATAATATTTGCTTACATAATGTGGATTATCGATCCGAGGTTCGTGTTCTGCACGCTGAGATTTTAATCGATGGAGATTAGATTTTAGTTATACGTGACCAAGTAGTATTCAACTTTGATTTTTCCTTTAAAATCATTTAATTTACTAAAACACACGTTCTAAAGAAGAAAAAAACAGATTTTTCGTCCAAGCGCCGCAAAGAATAATTTGCCTGGAAGTTACAAAATGTGAAATTTAGCCATTTACACAAAACTGTAAAAAGTAAATGTTCGTTTCATAGCAGCCCTACAACATTAATATAGACGTACATTACAATTATATAAATATAAAATAAGTTTTTTTAAAAATAATAATCAAACAACTGAAGTTATTCAAGTGCAAGAATTTTTTATTATTATTTAATCAAAGCATTTCCTTGATAAATAGTACCAATATCATCCATAAACAGATGTGAAAAAGAAAAAAAAACAAAGCCGAATATCATTTGTTGACTTAGTAGCTAGATTTTAGATACAAATAAACAATACACATTTTTATACATCTATTCTTTGAGCTTAGCTTGTGAGGTTATGTTTAAAAACAAATAAAACATACACATTGTTATACATCTATTCTTTGAGATTAGCTTGTGAGGTTATGTTTAAAAACAAATAAAACATACACATTGTTATACATCTATTCTTTGAGCTTAGCTTGTGAGGTTATGTTAAAAAACAAATAAAACATACACATTGTTATACATCTATTCTTTGAGCTTAGCTTGTGAGGTTATGTTTAAAAACAAATAAAACATACACATTGTTATACATCTATTCTTTGAGCTTAGCTTGTGAGGTTATGTTTAAAAACAAATAAAACATACACATTGTTATACATCTATTCTTTGAGCTTAGCTTGTGAGGTTATGTTAAAAAACAAATAAAACATACACATTGTTATACATCTATTCTTTGAGCTTAGCTTGTGAGGTTATGTTTAAAAAGAAATAAAACGTACACATTGTTATACATCTATTCTTTGAGCTTAGCTTGTGAGGTTATGTTAAAAACAAATAAAACATACACATTGTTATACATCTATTCTTTGAGCTTAGCTTGTGAGGTTATGTTTAAAAACAAATAAAACATACACATTGTTATACATCTATTCTTTGAGCTTAGCTTGTGAGGTTATGTTTAAAAACAAATAAAACATACACATTGTTATACATCTATTCTTTGAGCTTAGCTTGTGAGGTTATGTTAAAAAACAAATAAAACATACACATTGTTATACATCTATTCTTTGAGCTTAGCTTGTGAGGTTATGTTTAAAAACAAATAAAACATACACATTGTTATACATCTATTCTTTGAGCTTAGCTTGTGAGGTTATGTTTAAAAACAAATAAAACATACACATTGTTATACATCTATTCTTTGAGCTTAGCTTGTGAGGTTATGTTAAAAACAAATAAAACATACACAAAACTCACAAATTAATCATTTATTTACTCATACGCGTTTCAATGACAAAGTCATCATCATCAGTGAATGTTACTACTATATTAAATATGGAAGTGTAACCTCACTTTCACCCTAGATGTAAGTTAGGGTTGGTGGTAGTAACACTCACTGATGATGATAACTTTGTCATTGAAACGCGTATGGTTAAATAAATGATTAATTTGTGTGTTTTGTGTATGTTTATATTTGCTTTTAATACACATTTTATATTGGACAGCGGACTCCCGAAAGAAAGAGATATTACTAGGTTTTATGAGAAAGTTTGTTTTTAAAAATTATTTCATTTAATATTTATATCAACAAAATAGGCCTACACGTTGCAAAAACAATCCGTATGAGAACACTAATAACAATTTCCCTAACTCAATAACGTAAGCCATGGAAAACTGTTGATATGATATTTCTCTGTTTGAGTTTTGAAAAGGAAGCTCTTCAATTTCTTATGCAGATTCGGACAATGCGGACTCACTCTATATAGAAAACCCTGTATTATTTACTATTTTATTGTGTTCTTTGTGCTTCCTTACTTTCTTTGTTTAACCTGTTATAAAATGAGGTTATGTTTCTGTGATGAGAATGAATGTACTGTCTATGGTTTGTGACATTCAATGACTTGTTTTATAGTGTAGGATGTAAAATGAAATGTATTCTAGTTTAGAATGTAAAGTGAAATTAGTGTACAAAATTTATTTAGCACAGTCTTTATTAAGTAGTACGTAAAATACAGAAATATAGAAACCAAGACAGTATTTTTATCATACGCAAAATAGTAGGTAATTTAATGTCTGACGATTTGATGGGAGTCGTGAAATATGCAACCCATACAGGCCAGTCCAGGCTCATGTTATTTTTACCGCAGGTGATTTCCAGGAATATTACTAGCCGCCATTACAATACAGAGAAGGGTTGTAACATGAAATTATTGACACGCAATGGACACATTGAGAGACGAATGACCTGCAGGGGTTGGACTCTATAAATCCGGTTCGGACAGTGTTTTGTTCTATGAACTGTTCGATTTGAGTTGGTTACAACTATTGAATTTCTATTTAGCAAGCGAAAGTTTTAATTATTTTTTCTTTCTGGAAAGCGGTAGAAAGCATCTGACGGGGATCAAGTTATTATAGTGAAAGAATTACTGATCATTGACATTTAGTTTTCCTGTCACATTTATATACCTAGTTAATTGGCCCGCGCTACGTAGCTTGAAAGATAATTTTCCCAGGCAGATATTTTTCCTGGCCCACTGAAAGTATAAAGGTGATAGATAATTATTATAAAACAGTGCAAGAAATCCGCAGAATCAGCGTCTCAAGCAATCTGACATAATGTTGTTTTCTTGATTTTATATATATATATATATATATATATATATATATATATATATATATATATATATACATATTTCTTTTTCAATTTATTATAAACTGCAACTAAGATAAATCCTATCTAGCAGCTTGCTTTCTGATGGAGATTACAATGTTCGTCTTGTTCCAGTGAACGATACTAACTTAATGTTGCTCTGGAATCAAGTCCAAAGGTTTAGTGCGCTTAAGTCTACGCACTGGTATCCTGTGAGCTAGTCGCATAGCTACAGGGTTCGTATGTTCCTGGAGCCGCCCGAAGTGATTCACTGCTGCAGTAGCGGCCTCCTCTCTCACGCTCTTCATCTTGGGGTCCCTAAGTATATAATAGTTACGGACGTACCATGGAACTCCCACTATAGCTCTCAACACTTTATTTTGGAAGCGTTCTATTACTTGTAAATTGCTGCTCTTGGTGCATCCTCAAAGTGGTAACCCGTATGTCCATACTAGCTTTAGCACTTGCTTATAAACAAGGAGTTTATTGTAGGGGCTTAACTCCGAATACCGGTTCATGAGCCATGCTAGTCTTCTGTATCTTACATCTCTTTTTTCTTCACATGAGATTTCCAGTTCAATTTAGCGTCCAATGTTAAACCTAAGTATTTCACCTCCTTACAATTAGGAACAACCCGGCTATTTATTATGAGGTCAGTTTTGCTCTCTGCCTTATTGGTAAAAATAATATGAGCAGATTTATTTTCATTAAGTTTTATGCGCCACTGCCTAGTCCACTCACTAACACTATCCAGGGTGATCTGCAATTTAGCTGTTGCGTCAGCCTCATTCTTGATTATATGTTGCTATATTCCTTTTTATATATTTCATTTGTTCTTACTTATTAAGAGCTATTATTCAGACAAGGTTAAAGTAATCCATTACTTTTATGCCTTCAAACTGTTCTTCATTTGTTTTGTGCAAACTACATGTATACTCCACTGGATAAGTATCTGAAATTATTGGTCGATATTTGTCCTACTATTCTTCCATTCTTATGTTCACATTTGACCATTGCCTTTCGCTGCCTTAAGTGTATTGGAAGCTTGTCGGCATTCTCTAAAACTATGATTTACAGAAGGCCAAGGAAGCGAGGACCATCGAACCAGCCCCCGTGATTACAACATCTTCCGACGTAAATGCTGTTGCAAAACAGAAGCTCTGCCATAACAACCAAAGAAAATCGTCTCTTCCCGAGCTTAACTTCGACAGGGAAATAACAAAAACAATTGCCAGACTGAGGATAATGCACCCCAAAGACATGAAAATCTTGCCTGATGGATCAAGAACATACCCTGAATGTAGGCACTGCCCAGGAATACAGCTTAACCCCGATCACCTCTTCAACTGCCCGTCCATCATTGCAGCACTATTTAAAATTGACTTAAACTGTTCTAGGGATACCCTTTATACGGACAAAGCTGCAGATGTGGCCAGTGCAGTGCTTCACGCCTTTGGACCCGTGTAACTGTGCTCTCTCTGCCTTTCTCTGAACACTTTTTTTTCTTCTTTTTATTGCACTTGTCACACGACGACAACAACAACAACAACAACAACAACATGATTTACAGATTCCCTTGCTTTCCCTAAGACAAACAAGAAAATGGAAATGTTTATAAAAAATTAAACATATAGAATAAAGTTTTATACTTTACCTTTTTACTGAATGGACTGTTTTTTTTTTTAAGATATATACAGAACAAGTAGTAATTTCTGTCAGTTTGTATGAAAGTAAAAGTCGCATTAACATGTAGGCCTACTTATTGAAATACTTTGAGCAGATGTTAAGAAATTCCATTTCGCTACAGAGACTCGATAGGTTGATTGTTACAACCATGGTCAGGTTTGATTATCGCCATGAAATGTCCTTTAAACCATGTAGCGAAGGTCATGTAAGCAGGTATATAAATGTGACGTAATTGGTCGATGACCAGTAATCCTTTCAGTGTTTTAATTTGCCCCCGTTGATTGCGTTTTATCTGTAGAAAGTTATTAAACACCATAAAGATGTATACAGAGTAACTATAATAAAATTAATTTATTCATAATAAATTATAACCTGATCTACGTGTCTGTTACAAGGTAACCATCTTTAGATGTTCATCAAGATTTACATCAGATATTGATTTAGAGTGAATAACTTAGTTTTATTATAACTTGTGTATTTATTTTTCTTGTTTTTAGTTAATTCTAATTCTACAGTTGCTCAAGAGAATAATTCATTTCTTTGAAAGTGTTTAAAAGTTTTCTTTGAGTGTAATAACTTGTAGAAAAGTGTTTCGATGTTTTGAACAACCGTTGTTTGCAGAAAAATGAATGATGTATTCGTTATTAATATTCCGCCAAAGTTTAAGAGGAGCTTGTTACCGTGTTCATCCTTTGTGCGACTATCGTGTAGGGTATCTCTTTCTGGCTGATCCTCATATATATTGTCTAGACCTCAGTTATTCTGTTTCAAACAAAACTACAAATATCTTCTTGGGTACACAAAGGGTTAGACGGCACTGAACACTCCTATCCTTGCCATCTTGAAGACACCTCTTAACGTCCATGGTAGAGAGTGGAACTACTTCAGGTAGGAGGATCTGCACAATTAGCATGACCTCCTCCCCCAATGTGCTATAACAGTGGGTTTGGTAGGAGGACCTGTACAATTAGCATGACCTCCTCCCCCAATGTGCTATAACAGTGGGTTTGGTGGGAGGATCTGCACAATTAGCATGACCTCCTTCCCCAATGTGCTATAACAGTGGGTTTGGTAGGAGGATCTGCACAATTAGCATGACCTCCTCCCCCAATGTGGTATAACAGTGGGTTTGGTAGGAGGATCTGTACAATTAGCATGACCTCCTTCCCCAATGTGCTATAACAGTGGGTATGGTAGGAGGATCTGCACAATTAGCATGACCTCCTTCCCCAATGTGCTATAACAGTGGGTTTGGTAGGAGGACCTGCACAATTAGCATGACCTCTTTCCCCAATGTGCTATAACAATGGGTTTGGTAAGAGGACCTGCACAATTAGCATGACTTCTTTCCCCAATGTGCTATAACAGTGGGTTTGGTAGGAGGACCTGAACAATTAGCATGACCTCCTCCCCCAATGTGCTATAACAGTAGGTTTGGTAGGAGGACCTGCACAATTAGCATGACCTCCTCCCCCACTGTGCTATAACAGTGAGTTTGGTAAGAGGACCTGAACAGTTAGCATGACCTCCTCCTCCAATGTGCTATAACAGTGCGTTTTTTAGGAAGACCTGCACAATTAGCATGACCTCTTTCCCCAATGTGCTATAACTGTGGGTTTGGTGAGAGAACCTGCACAATTAGCATGGCCTCTTACCCCAATGTGCTATAACAGTGGGTTTGGTAGGAGGACCTGAACAATTAGCATGACCTCCTCCCCCAATGTGCTATAACAGTGCGTTTGGTAGGAGGACCTGCAGAATTAGCATGACCTCCCCCCCCCCACTGTGCTATAAAAGTGGGTTTGGTAAGAGGACCTGAACAATTAGCATGACCTCCTCCCCCAATGTGCTGTAACAGTGGGTTTGGTAAGAGGACCTGCACAATTAGCATGACCTCCTCCCTCAATGTGCTATAACAGTGGGTTTGGTAAGAGGACCTGAACAATTAGCATGACCTCCTCCCCCAATGTGCTATAACAGTGGGTTTGGTAAGAGGACCTGAACAATTAGCATGACCTCTTTCCCCAATGTGCTATAACTGTGGGTTTGGTGAGAGAACCTGCACAATTAGCATGACCTCCTCCCCCAATGTGCTATAACAGTGCGTTTGGTAGGAGGACCTGCACAATTAGCATGACCTCTTTCCCCAATGTGCTATAACAGTGGGTTTGGTAAGAGGACCTGAACAATTAGCATGACCTCCTCCCCCAATGTGCTATAACAGTGGGTTTGGTAAGAGGACCTGAACAATTAGCATGACCTCCTCCCCCAATGTGCTACAACAGTGAGTTTGGTTTGAGGACCTGCACAATTAGCATGACCTCCTCCCCCAATGTGCTACAACAGTGAGTTTGGTTTGAGGACCTGCACAATTAGCATGACCTCCTCCCCCAATGTGCTATAACAGTGGGTTTGGTAGGAGGAACTGCACAATTAGCATGACCTCCTCCCCCAATGTGCTATAACAGTGGGTTTGGTAGGAGGAACTGCACAATTAGCATGGCCTCCTCCCCCAATGTGCTATAACAGTGGGTTTGGTTGGAGGACCTGCACAATTAGCATGACCTCCTCCCCCAATGTGCTACAACAGTGAGTTTGGTTTGAGGACCTGCACAATTAGCATGACCTCCTCCCCCAAAGTGCTATAACAGTGGGTTTGGTAGGAGGAACTGCACAATTAGCATGACCTCCTCCCCCAATGTGCTATAACAGTGGGTTTGGTAGGTGGAACTGCACAATTAGCATGACCTCCTCCCCCAATGTACTATAACAGTGGGTTTTATGTCCCTACCATAATCCTACCTATATTCATAATCTTTATGTATCCTCCGCAGAGGATTACAGTCAATACTTGTTTATTCCCTTGAAGCTACAATAGAATCAAAAACTGGGTTCACAAATGTGATGCATTTCACGTTCCTTCAAATATCTTCATCAATAGTTCAAACCGAATAAAGCTGGAAAGCGGTGCCGACTGTATACGTAAATAACTGTGTGGTTCTAGAGCGGTCATAAGGTTTAATTTATTGTATAATATCTGAACTGGAAGAAATATAACGAGGTCGTTCTATCAGCTACAAATCCTTAATAGATTCTTCCACACAGGTTAAACTCTGATGTACTGACCCACCATTTTCCTTGTCTTACTCGGCAAGGCCGTTCAATATGTATCAGATCTGTTGTCCGCTTTCTACAGTGCTTTCTTTTACTGTCTTTACTTGAAATACGTTTTGAAAATTAAGGAGGTCTCGCCTATCTCTTGGTACTAAATCAAAACAGCTTGCTCTAACAATTAAATAAATTATAAAACTGTTAAATATCGAGTCAAGTTTATTAATTAGTGCAATGTTTCGGCAACTAGTTTGTTGGCCTTTTTTAGCTTGTTGTGCTATGAAAACAAAGTCCTTACAGCATCAATCGCCATACACTTCACCAACAATGTTCTGTGCAAAGAAGTTTAGGAGGTTTGATGTTCTGCCTCCTCGCATTACTCATTTGGACTCTAAATGTAAGGACTTTGTTTTTCATTGCAGAAAGGGGAATAAACTAGTTGCTGAAACGTTGTACTAATTAAATAAACTTGACTCGTTATTCAACTGTTTTATCGTTTATGGAATACTTATCTCGAGTGCTCAAATAAACATGGATTGCAACTTGTGATAATAATTATTGTTGGGTGCATGAGAGTGGTTCTGGAAAAGCAGTCAAAGCTGGACTGTCTGGTGGTAAGGAGCTCGACTTGTCACACGGAGGGATGGTCTCCAGTCCAGGCCTTACAGTAATATAGATTCTTACAGACTGTTACCACTGGTCGTGGCCCCAACCCCGCCTGTGCCTAATGAAAGTCACATGAGCAGGAGCCACGAGTTTGAGGTCGAACTCCTAGGGACCTAGTCTTGTACTGGAGAAGTGGAAAGGTGTCCTTTTGTACAATTCTTTCTCAGTGTAACAGTCGGTTGAGAATCGTATTGAACCAGAACAACCGGGCCTTTTTCAGTCGTAAGACACGCTATAAACTATCTGTTGTCTACACGAGTCCTCAAGGACTAGTGGCCAAGTTGATGGCTGCAGTCCTTTCTGCCTGAAGACAAGTACCTATTCTCAGGGTCCGGACCTCAGGTAAGGCCGACCGATGGTAAATAAAAATACCTGAACCTAACAAAACATTGGGATATTCTGAGTCAAAGCAGAAACTGTGCTGTTCGAATGGTTCTACTTTAGTACTTCGGAAAGAACGGTCGAAACCATATTATACTGCTCGGAGACTCGTCTTGTCCCAGAGGTGGGTCGGTGCCTGTCTAGATCTTACATTAAGGCCCTTCACTCCCTATACATTCTGCTACCACTAGTCTCTAGCATCAAGCCTCTCAATCCCATAAAACAAGTCACCTGGGTTGAACAGCAGAGAGTTTGAGGTTGGATTCTTGTTAGTATTGGAACCTGTAACGAATTGACCAAACTTGGAGGTTATGTTCCCCATTAAAACCGTTCAAAAGTATTTTTATTCTAAGAGTCAATTATGACATGAGGCTATTGTAAAATAGGTTGTTTTCAGATCAAGCTGATCGTCAGTAGTAATATTTGCATATCTTGAGAAATTCGTTGCGTGCTAATTAAAGATCAAAATACTTCGGTAGGTTAACATGTGTTCCGCCCAATTATGGTGTGACTTGTGATTGTTCGAATTCGATTTTGTGTGGAAGCAATTCTTCTGATTAAGCCATGCTATTTATATCTAACCGAGGATACCCACATCATAAATCGTTGATATAGTCAACGGAATAGAGGTAGTTAACTTAAATCATGATTGACAGTCTTCTCTTTCGTTATTGACTAAATTCACGTGTCCGCTATTTTACACTTCCGCTGAACTACGCTCTTGCCTTGCACATTTATGTAACAAAAGTCGGAAATGAGCCTTAGAAATTTTGTTTATACATGTTTAAACCTGTACTTTATTCTAAAAAGTGGTTTAACATCGGAAAACCAGAAATATAATCGTTTTTTTTTTAAATTAACACTTTTAAGTACAAAAATTTATATATAAGTACGGAAGCATTTTTAAGACTTATCACAATATATGTTAAAAATTAACATTTGTTATAGAGATGTTAACATTAATAAAAAATAAGTGGTTAATACAAGGAGATTTAATTAATAATAAATAGTATTTTAAGATAAAGACTATATCTTTATTTAAAAAGTTTTTGTTCGATTTAAAACTGTTTAGAGCTATAAGATTATTAACATATACGCTAATGTACTTTAAAAAATTGTATTTGATCTTTATTAAGTTTATTACGCTTCCTGTGGGATGTACGAAACGTGAAACCGCGGCGTGCATTAACAGGATTGGTTGAGCCGGTCCGCAGTGAATTGGGGGGGGGGGGGGTTGCTAGTAGTAAAACAGGATATTTTTTTATATTTTTAAAGATAGTTGCACTTTAAAAGTGTATACGGTTAATGTAAAACAGTTCTTTTTGTTATAAAACAGCTTTACTAGAAATAATCACCAATACGTTGTCTGTATAAAACTTCTAGAATGTTTTGAAACTATGTACAATTTTTTTCCGTATGGTATTATAGTATTTGGGAGTGTAAAATATTTTTCAACAGTAATGTTTTGTTTCTAATTTTTTAATATTTCTGTTCTAGGTGAGTAAAATGCAGATTTCTCAATTAGGTAATGTACAAACTCTTTTAAAATTAATCACTTTTACATTAGTTTATGACCATCCGAACTTTAAATTTTGTAAATTTGAAAACACACTGAAACAGAACGTTTTAGATCGCTATGTGGCGATCTTCATCAGTGTCTTCTGCTTGGAGTTGTTAGGTTAAGCGGTGACGATTTTAAAGACAGGTTTTCGATAGTATCAAAGAGTATGTGTTGTTTGTATCTTTTAAAATCTTTTAACAATGATTTGTAATAATCTTTAAAAATTTTTCAAGTTTATTTATTTTCCCCCAAACTTTAGATTAATTCTCAAGTTTCCTTTGGTGTTTTGTTTTCTAGTTTCACCGGAATTCTTTATCTTGTTTTCTTCTTAACGTGAAGAAAATCGAGATAAATAAATAATCAGAACTCTGATGAATCTCACAAGACAATAAATAGCTGAATAACTAGTGGAATTTAAGTTTTAAAAGAGGACTATTAGTTTCCTCCCTTTTTAAGTAGGGTAAATTGTATGGTATTCTTTGTAAGAAATGGTACATGGAATTAGGTAGAACTAAAGAAATAACTTCATGATCCCCTGTTACATGGACAGGGTAGTTCACGTGAAGTAGTTAGACTTCCTATTCGAGGGGAAGAAAAATGTCTCCCGATGCTTTGAGGTTTGCGTTAACCAGCGGCCTCCAGTCTATCGTATATAACAGCAATGTGCGAGGTCTAAAAACCTAATACGTCGTATTTCTATCACATGCTTTTCTCATTCGTTTGTTGTTTTTATCGACTAGGTACTTTGTAAACGGAACTGTATATTTTGAGTAAAAAAATATTTTCGGATGTGTTAGTGTTTTTGAAAACGTTCAAATTAGATACATTTTCAATTGTTTTTATACTTTTGTTTTTTTTATTTTTCAAAACTTGTGACCTGAATTCCATCTCGTACATCGTGTTCATAAATTTTGTGAAAGTTACTATTTAAAAAAAAGTCATTGCAGTTTGTAAGTTAATTTCGCATTAATGAATTAGTGTTAGTTCCGTAATTTTAGTTTATCGAATTATTAACGGCTTTATGGGCGTCCAAAGAACACAGCTTCCAGCAAAGCGAAGCTAGGCGCTTGGCAGTTTGCCAAAACCAGTTTCTTCGATACCTATCTTTACAGGTGACTCACATACTTGTACTTGTCGGAATAACGGGTTTGGATTTTCAAAAACTTGGTACACCGTGTGGGTTCAGCTTTCACTTCCGTTCCGTATGTTTATTGTCTGTTTTATGATTATGTTTGTTTATAACTCTTGTATAGTAGTTTATTTTGCGGATGCATATGTGGCAGTGAAAATTTTGTCTTTGGACGGTGAAAATAAAACTGGATGTTTTACGTATAATATCCTTGTTCTTTGCCGATCAAAAATTAAGTTTCCTCACCTTCAGAACTTCTATCGATTATTTATCTTCACTCATTGGTATCCTGGGCTCAATTGTATCTTCATTCATTGGCTAAGCTGATTAAATCTTATTTTCATTCATTGGCTGCCTAGGTGCAGTCGTATCTTCATTAATTGGCTACCTTAATTTAATTGTATTTTAATTCATTGGCCTAGTTGATTCAATCGTATCCACTCTCTGGCTTCGTTGGTTCAATAATTAGTTTTGCTGTTTTAGTCGTATCTTTATTTACAGGGGCTATGATGATTCAATTGTATCTTCACTCATTGGTTTCGTTGTCTCAATCGAATCTCACTCATTGGCTACCTTGGTTCACTCGCATCTTTACTCATTCAGTGCCTTGATTCAATCGTATCATTGGTTTCGTTGTCTCAATCGAATCTCACTCATTGGCTACCTTGGTTCACTCGCATCTTTACTCATTCAGTGCCTTGATTCAATCGTATCATTGGTTTCGTTGTCTCAATCGAATCTCACTCATTGGCTACCTTGGTTCACTCGCATCTTTACTCATTCAGTGCCTTGATTCAATCGTATCATTGGTTTCGTTGTCTCAATCGTATTTTCACTAATTTCGACGTTGTATTAATCATATCTTCACTCATTGGTTTCGTTATCTTAATCGTATCTTCACCTTCTTACCACGTAGATTCAATCTAATGAATCTCATATTATTCTTTTGTAGTTGAAGGGAACAGCCAATTTGGTTATTATAGTCTACCAAGGATAGGAAGCTACTATCACCGGCACAAGAGAAGAAACCTGGGCCAAGTAAGGTCATTTACAAAAAAAACATTTCTAACACAAAACATTAGGCATCATATATAATTTATTTAGTGCACTCTTTCTTAATAAAATTAGTACTTTTACCTATCTGTAAATGGTAATAATATTTATTATATTACAAGTTTATAAAGAGAGTAGCTGTTTTATTGTTATATAACAAGTTTAACCACCGTAGCTGTTTTGTTGTTATATTAAACATTAGACAGTAGAATTTCTTATTGCTATACTACAAGTTTAATGGCAGTATCTATTTTATTGTTATATAACGAGTTTAAAGACAGTAGAATTTTTATTGTTATATAACAAGTTTATAGACAGCAGCATTCTTATTGATATATAACAAGTTTATATACAGTAGCTCTTTTATTTTTATATTACAAATTTAACGACATTATCTATTTTATTGTTATATATCAAATTTAAAGACAATAGCTTTTTTATTTTTATATAACAAGTTTAAAGACAGTAGCTTTTTGTTGTTATGCTTCAGGATTATAGACAGTAGTTTTTATTGTTATATTACAAGTTAAAGACAGTAGCTTTTTGTTGTTATACTGCAGGTTTATAGACAGTAGTTTTTATTTTTATATTACAAGTTAAAGACAGTAGCATTTTTATTGTTATATAACAAGTTTAAAGACAGTAGCTTTTTTATTGTTATATAACAAGTTTAAAGACAGTAGCTTTTTGTTGTTATACTACAGGTTTATAGGCAGTAGTTTTTATTGTTATATTACAAGTTAAAGACAATAGCATTTTGTTGTTATACTACAGGTTTATAGACAGTAGTTTTTATTTTTATATTACAAGTTAAAGACAGTAGCATTTTTATTGTTATATTACAAGTTAAAGACAATAGCATTTTTATTGTTATATAACAAGTTTAAAGACAGTAGATTTTTATTGTTATATTACAAGTTTAACGACCGTAGCTGTTATGTAACAAATTTAAAGAGAGTTGCATTTTTATTGTTATGTAACAAATTTAAAGACAGTAGCTTTTTGTTGTTATACTACAGGTTTATAGGTAGTAGTTTTTATTGTTATATTACAAGTTAAAGACAGTAGCATTTTTATTGTTATGTAACAAGTTTAAAGACAGTAGCTTTTTTATTGTTATAAAACAAGTTTAAAGACAGTAGCTTTTTGTTGTTATACTACAGGTTTATAGGTAGTAGTTTTTATTGTTATATTACAAGTTAAAGACAGTAGCATTTTTATTGTTATATAACAAGTTTAAAGACAGTAGCTTTTTTATTGTTATATAACAAGTTTAAAGACAGTAGCATTTTGTTGTTATACTACAGGTTTATAGACAGTTGTTTTTATTGTTATAATACAAGTTAAAGACAGTAGATTTTTATTGTTATATTACAAGTTTAACGACCGTAGCTGTTATGTAACAAATTTAAAGAGAGTTGCATTTTTATTGTTATGTAACAAATTTAAAGGCAGTAGCTTTTTTATTGTTATATAACAAGTTTAAAAGACATTCGATTTTTTATTGTTATATTACGATTTTAACGACCACAGCTGTTTTATTTTTATATAACAAATTTAAAGACAGTAGCCATATTTCTTGATTATGTAGTAAAAAATAGTTATGCAATTTGAGTGTGAATCAAATCGGAACCTGAAATCAGAAAACTACCTGTTTGGAGAGTAAAGTTCTTCCTACGTGGCAGATAAAATCAGGTAGGTGTATGAATATCAGCGGAACAACTTACCGGCAGGTTCTCTTCGCCGAAGGTTGTGGCGGTTAAACAAAGTACATTGTTGGAGAGATGTTTGCATTGTGAAAAAACGCCCGAGTGCATGTTTGTCTCAGCTGGAAGTACAAGAGCGTTTCCCAACCGTGGCGTAATATTTCGGCTCTTTACAAATTTCACGACCGAACGTGACGAATTTCCAACGTCATTACGTGCTCTCCGTGACGAGCCGCAGTTCGTTGCTTGTCGCTCGTTGTGTTCTGTATAATATCTAGTTCATACCGGATCCGCCATTTTGATTGTACCTTCCGTTATCTTATTTTGTTTCTGGGCTGATATTTAATCGCTACCAGATAGTTTTTAACTCCAGGTAAATTAGACAGGTAGTTTTAGCCATTGCTACTGTGACTTCACGACTAGTAAATTGTCTATGACGAATAGCATTATGACTGGATTAAATATAGAATCAATGAAGGAATATTAGGCAAAGGTAATAAGTAAATAATAAAAATAGAATCAACTGAATAAAATAATTTATTTCTCCTTAAGTGTTTCAACGACTAAGTCATCATCAGTAAGCAGAATTTTTTTTTATGGCTTACCAGGGACGTAAGTCTCTCCAAATCTTTTAAAAAATATAACATGCTCAAACTGTAACAAGACAAAAAAATATTGGGAATTTTACCCACACTACCTCTTGTGCTCAATTCTTTCTTATTGGTACTCAAAATACTTTAAATATTATTTTTTTCAAAATAATGGTAGTGGTTATATCTTTAGGGGGTGGGCTAGTGAATATAACACAATGATTTATAAACTGTAACTAAACAAAATTGTTTTATTGTAAAGGCTATTCACTGATTGTAAAGACGACATTATCTTCGAAACACTTATAAAAAAAATAAATTTTTTATTGTGTTTGTGTTTGTTAAAAATAATTATAAATTTATTTCATGTAAGGAGAAAGTCTAAGAAGATTTACTCCCTAACAGAGCATAAGGACAATAACTGAGACGAAGAATTATAATGGTGCCTAAGGTTAAAATACAGCTTCTGTGGGTAGGGTTGTTTTTCTGCAGTAGAATTGCGTTTTACGCGGGAGAAAAAGAGGGAATTGCATCTCAGGACTAAGGAAGTAAGACTTATAAATGCAATAAGACTTATTTTACATCTGTGTATTTTGTTTTGAGTATGGTAACTCTGTTGATTGATTGGGGCGCCAAAACGTACACAGAAGTAGGTTCGACTAGCGCGATATTTACTTTTTTTAGCGTAATAATTGAAAATTAGGTCTGTAAAAGGTGGATAACTAAACCGAAGAATCTTTTTTGTGGAGGAAAATTTTGTACATTTTGAATTTTTATGTTATACCCGGTACCCTTCTATTGTAATTTAATGCTTTGGAACACGTACGCTATGTAGCGACTAGACATCTCTTCCTCCCGGTCCAAAGCAGGCGTATTTCTGGCTGACGTCCTTGCTCACGCGAGGCCATATCTTTCTCTTATCCAAGTAGCACAATTCCATCTATCCTTACTCATACACGTCACAGGTATGTATAACGGGTAGGCACTTCTTCATCACAATTGACAGCTTGAGTTCTCTGGGTGTTGTCATAATTTGGCGAAGCCATAATTTTCCCTATTTCCAGTTTCGGGGGGGGGGGGCGGAAGGTTATTATGTGTTTTCTTTAGTCATGCAGTGTTTTTAGAACGCATAAACGACGTATTACTTTAAGAGTGGAAGTTAAGAAGTCACATGTTTGCATGCCCGTCTGTCATAACAGACAGATTCTCGATCACACGCTCAAATCGAGATATCTCCGTGTAACATGTAGGCACAAGTTCCTTTTACACTAAAAGATTAAGATTAATTCAGGATATAAACTGTAAACGGATGTGTGCAAAGTAAACATTTCTATATTTCGTTATTAATGCAGCGATTTTTAAAGTCTTTTTGAAACGAATATAACAAATTTAATTAATTTTTTATAACCGAGATATTATTAATAAAGAATTTTTGTAATCTACATCTTTTTAATAGAATTCGAGATTTATAAATCTAGAAAAATAAATTACAATGTCAGAAGAAGGAATACTGAGACACTTTTAAATGCTCTTCCGATTTCTCCGTTATTAAGAATAATTTTCAGCTTACATAATCTTAGTGTATTACTTTTTGTTAATGGTGTAGCATGTAGTTTTCGTAAATTTGTGACGAGGGATGATGTCCATACTGTAGACAAAGAAGTATGGAGAGAAATACTAGAGGAAGCACGAGTCCTTAGAGGACAGTAGCAAGAAGATTCTAACAGTAGGGGCTAATCTTTAATTTTACAGTCAGGTAGGGAATGCATTAATCATGGATTACGTGAGAAAGGAGCCGCGTCATCCCTTCATGTAAGGGACTATGCCACGAGTCCTTAGAGGACAGTAGCAAGAAGATTCTAACAGTAGGGGCTAATCTTTAATTTTACAGTCAGGTAGGGAATGCATTAATCATGGATTACGTGAGAAAGGAGCCGGCGTCATCCCTTCATGTAAGGGACTATGCCACGAGTCCTAATTCGATCTCTCCTGCCTTATCCTTCTTGTTACTAGAGGCTGTAACGGGTAGACGGGTAGAAGCTCTATATCCTCTTTGAAGGAGTTATGGGTTCCTTGAATGATTGCGTTCATTTGTACTTATATTTTTCAAGTCCCCTGCTATTAGTTCACACTCCCCCTATATGTATCTTCAAATTTTCAAATGGTAATAAAATATTTTTTATTCATCCACCCAAGTTCGGGTACGTTTTTTTAAAACTTGTAATAGATGGCACTTGATTATAATACAATTTTTTCAAATATTAATTCATTAATTCAACATAACTAATTAATATTCATAATTAATTTCGCTTTCAATTTTGCTACTTAATATTGTGATTTTGTCATATGAGTGTATATATATATATATATATATATATATATATATATATATATATATATATACATATATATATATATATATATATATATATATATATACACATATATATATATATATATATATATATATATATATATATATATATATTTAATAAATTAAAAATATTTCAAAAATAAGAATACTTTAATGAATATATTTATTCAAATCTTTTCGCCGATAAAATAGTATCAGCATCTTCAGGATAATAATTACCTAATAAAATACTTTTACAAAATTAAATCATATGTTCTTATTTTTGAAATATTTTAAATTTATTAACTATATATACAAGAAAACATATCACCATATTTAATATATATATATATATATATATATATATATATATAGACTATATAAATTGTAATTATTTAATAAAAAGTAACAAATATTTTTTACCCAAGTAGGAATTGATATTTTTATATTATGTGTTGTATAATATGTTTTAAAATCAAACAAATTTATGGGATTTAAATAAGTTTGAAAAATCACAGCATTGAGAACGGAAAATGGAGGGGAAACGTGCATTATTCGGCTTCCAGGTAATCATATTTCTCCATCTAAATTAACTCATCTGTAGCACAACATACATGTTTCTGTTTGTAGGAATACAGTATTGTTCACTTTCCGTTATTCTTTTACCATTCACTAGTATATCGCGTATCTTTAACGAGATCGGACGAAAATCTCGTCACAGGGGAACACAGTAAGGCGTAACTGTATTTGCAACGCAGCTGCGGATGAAGATGGCACATGACGGCGCGGCGCCAGTTCGTGTATCACGCATTCCGAAGTGATGATATCAACCAGGAAACATTGGCATGCCAGTCTGATTCCTTATTTAGAACCATCAATTGTTTTTATTTGACGGCATTGTCTTAGTCCAAAGCGTACGACTTTCAGCAGTTGTAACCTTAACACGTGCCCAAATCGTGTTGGAATGATGAAAACTGGTAAATCTACTTAGGCATATATCCCTAGCTGCCAGCTGTGGGGTAATGTGTACCCATAGCTGCCAGCTGTAGTTGAATGTATACCCATAGCTGCCAGCTGTAGGGGAAATGTCTACCTATAGCTGCCAGCTGTAGCGGGATGTGTACGAAGCTTGAGAAATCTGAAAGTATTAATCTTAATATATTTAACTTTAACATTCTTATTGAATACTATTTTTGACGTCTCTCTTGCTTTCTTATTCTCAGAATTATGAACGAATGCGGCATTTCCTTTTCCAGATCTGTAAGAAACGCTTGGCTGTTTCTATTATTGTTCATTTTTCTCTTTCGAAGAATATTGCAAACTTAACAAGGGAAAGAAATTCATCACTAAAAGATCCTGCAAAACAGTTTTCTTACTTGTAAACTTACCATTTTTCCGGACGTCTCTACCAAGGAAGGGGATGTGTGCTAACATTAGGAACTACTTTATGACCGTGGTAGAAAGGTTTTAATCTTGTGCATTACCTTGCCCCAGCGTGACATAGGTGGATCACTTACCGCACATTACATTGTGCAGGCGTCTTGTACACACTGCATATCTCGTCCGCATTCTCACCGTACAATAATAATAAATAACCTCTAACTCTAATAAAAGTATTTAATTGGTTCCACAAAGATTGATTTTTCAATTTTACTTCAAACAAAATCGACTGTCTCGATTTAAAAGACCGTGATCAATATGGCGTTGAACTTTATAAAGCTTTTCATGAGTTTAACCTGGATACAATCAAGTCTATGTCTACGTTTACGAGACCTATTTATGAATGTGAGTTAATTCATACTCGTAACGATATATTTTTCGCGGTATAAGTCTATATTACCTTCGTTGCATTAGAGTGGGTTTTATGTTGTTAGTGTGATTTAATACGTGATCTAATTAATGTGTACCCTGCATAGTGATCAACACTATCTGCAGTAATAGCGCCGTATTGTTTTGGTTTTTTATTCTAAATACAGTTTTACAAATTCCTTAAGTTTTACAAATATATGATCAAAATTTTTTAGTAATTACTTCAGTATATATAACACGATTTTGTTTATTCATGACAATAGAGCTTCTGTTCTGCAGTGGACGGGAGGATGAGCCATCTTACAAGGGTTAACCCTGCTGTCTTCATTAGTTCCAATACTCACCGCATGTTCTCTGGGACTGTTTAGTATCATTGGATCTAATCTGAACGCGTTCATTCGGAAGTAGGCGTATCTCGAAGGACGATGTACTGTCTCATTGCTCAAGGTCCTTCTCAGCGGTTCCGTCGTCGTCAGAGACAATGGGTTATTAAATAATTATGTAAGCATTGTACCTTTGTTCGTTCATGGTATTATGCAAGCATATGCCCGGTTTCATTCATCCGAACGGGAGTGTTTGAGGGCATAGACGGTTCTAAATGTTTCCTACAGATTTATCTCCCAGACAGGAAACGTTTTATGTATCGTAATCCCATCAATGGCTTATCGTACATTTTACACATAATAACTTGTTTAGATTAGGTTTATATACTATTCTTATAACAGTTGAATGTTTTCACTCCTAGTTTTTTTTCTACTCTATTCCTTTCACTGCACATTATCCAAATTTACAACTTTTACTTGGTGTCATCTCCCTGAATACTCGACTTTTTCTTTCCACAAAATTTTGGGGCTATGTATTTCCTTTCATTCTCTTCACATGGGCAAATCGAGTCATCTCTCTCTTCTCTGTTTCCCCCTCTATATGTCTTCCCATCTAATTTTTGTCCTTAAAGAACTTCATCTGTAATGCTTTCGAACCTCGATCGTTCTCTGCTTCTTATGAAAACCATTCTTGGAGTAATGATATTACTTTCATACACGTTGTTTACACAATATCCCAAATCCGCGATTGGTTTAACATGACGCGTTGAATATATATTCAAAGTTTGAGGGGCATATGAAAGTACAACCGGTGTTCTTGAACATGAGTCTTTACCAGGTCATTATACTGATAGCAACATTCAGTGCAGTATTCAGCACTCGAATCTCTGTTGCTTATACTGACGGATGTAATCTTGGTTGAAATCCTTTTCAAACCCTCGGACTCTGCTTTTGGAAGTCGATAGCCGTCCGAAAATTGGGTACTTAAAAAGGAATGTCTAAAAAGGATACCGTTTCTAACACAATCGGGTGATTACGATGTCTAAAGTTTAGGGGAAAATCATTATACAAAATTTACCTACCTAATCTGATTTCAAGGGACCTCGACATAGCCATATTTTTTTTTTGCTGAGCGATGTATCAGAAGAGTTAGAAAACCTAGATAAAGTGATCGAAAATCGTCAACGCTTTTTACCTGGTTGAAGAAGGGTGTATCAAGCGTTTATTACTTGGAAAACATGCCAAAAGCCGGAAAACCAATTTCGACTGTGAATTAATTTCTGAATGTTATACATATGATGAATAGTTATAATCTGGAGTACATCCGTTCATTCTGCAGTGCATAAATTCGCAGTTCCAACGTTTCGCTAGAATCTCATCCAGCATTGACGAGGTGAACCCAACAACAGTCACCTCGTCAATGCTAGATGAGATTCTAGCGAAACGTCGGAACTGCGATTTTATGCACTGCAGAATGAACGGATGTATTCCAGATTATAACTATTCATCATATTTTTCCATCCGTGAAGGAATACGTATCATCATATATATATATATATATATATATATATATATATATATATATATATATATATATATATATATATATATTGCTCTTTATTTTTCGCAGACCCCGCAGATGAGTTGCGGATTAGCCGCACCTACGAGGGGTTTGGCGTCCCTCACGGTACCCTAGCCTAACACTACACCACTCATAAAGCGTACACACACACACACACACACACACACACACACACACACACACACACACACACACACACACACACACACACACACACACACACACACACACACACACACACACACACACACGCCCACGCACACGCTCACACACACACACACATACACATACACCAACATATTCACTTTGGGAATTTTACTATGCTAGTTTTGTGGAGGTACACACATTCTGCTTGACTGCGATGAGTTGACCGATTTGTATTCGAGGAATTTGACGATCTTCGAGGAAGTTTAAAGATGGTTTTAAGGGACGTATCGACCGTGTCATCGCTTTCTTACCTCACCTGAATCTATATATCAATATTTAAAATCTTGATAATTTAAATTTCAACTTATTTATGTTTAGATAATTAAAATTAGATTTAATCATTTATTTTTATTTTGTTTGATTATAGTTATTCGTCTTATTCTAAGTTTACTTTTTTAAATAACATTTTTTAGGCAATGATAACCATGATTGGTTTTTCGCCTGGAAAAAAATTTTGCAGAAAGTCTAAGCATCCAAAGAATGAACTCGAGTCTTTCAACTCAAAACTAGGTTGTCTTCAGTTAGTAACTCTGTAAAGAGGATGGTTAATGTACATACTCCTATTTGTTCTCTCTGGGCAATTTTTATTGAAGAACCTTAG